>JAKSZP010008138.1:0-124808 GCA_022478985.1 Massospora cicadina | reverse complement strand
GTCAAAAACCTTTATTGAGATAGAAATTGATTGGGGGATATTGCCAGTATAGTGATAAGGATTTGACCCTCAATAGCTAATTACCTTACCTATAAAAACTTGGGCACTTGGTCAAGGTTTTCCGCCATAACTTAATTTGATGAATTATCAGCAACATCAAGGTGATCTGCCATAATTTAATTTGACAGATAAATCTCAGCGTCAAGGCCCAAAAATTAATAGTTGTTTTAAATAAATATAAAATAAACTTAATAAAAATGGAATGGTTGGTCAGAGCTTTGCAACAAAGAGTTAAATTTCCACCAGCTGGAGTAGATGGAAATGAAAATGTCATTTTATTAACCAAAAACAGTTTAATTACTCTTAAGTGTAAAATCCTTGTTGATCAAGGTACATAATCAATATTCTAAAGATGCTTTATTGATTTTATGGGGTTGAAAACCTTTTAATGAAGACATCTTACCTTGTCATGAAATTTTGATCCTGTTTTCACAGATTCAGTCGGTGAATTTTTGGCCAACTTAACAAATCAAGCTCAAGCTATAGGTCCATTATGACTATTTCATATGTTCAGATCTATCAATAAGATTAATTCAATTAAGGATACTTATAGTCTTTGTGAGTTTAGGCTTGAAGCTCTCCATTAATTAATATGTTAATATACCATTGGAAAGAACTTGTCCCAGAAGCATAAAACTTAAATAGAAGATTTACTGAATGAGTATTCTGCCCTATTATCTTTTGCTACATATTGATTTGGAAGAAATAAAGGTTTATTACATTATGTTAAGACTGGATAGGCTCCACCCTTAGTTATCATACTTTATTGCAAGAGTAAGATTGAAGAGGCTAAAGTAACCACTGAACTTAAACAATTACTCGAGTCAGGGTTATTAGTGCTTTCTCAAAGAACCTGAGCTTGTCCTCTTCTGTTAGCTCAAATAAAAGATGTAAGGCAAAATGTAGTGATAAATTATCAGCGTTTAGATTGAGTAATTATAAAAGACAGTAATCCTTTATCAAGAAGTAGCAATTCCCTGAGACTGTTAGCTGGAGCTCAATTTTCTCTGCAATGGGATTAGCAAGAGGATACTGGAAAATAGAAATAGCCCAGAAGATAAAGACATATGTGCGCTGATAGCTAATAAAGGAAGTTTGAGCCTAACTGGATGCCCAAAGGCTCTGTAATGCTCCAGCAACCTTTCAGAGAACTATGAATGGTCATTTGGGAGATCTTAATAATTCGTGTGTCATTGTATATTGATGAGATAAACATACCTTCAAAAAAATTGTTTGAACATCTAGAGAACTTAAGAGAAATACTAATTGACTATGGAAAGCTAAATTAAAGTTGAAACCATAAAGTGTTTCATTTTTAATCAGAGACGAAGATGCTAGGACACAGAGGTTCTAAAGAAGGTTTTCATCTATCCTATATAAAATTAATTATACTGTTTCATGGTTAATGACGTAACTTTGGGCACAGGCTGTAAAAATAAGATGAGCGGAATGAGGCCAAGGGGACTAAGTTGGTGAGCCTATATGTCCTGAAGCACATCCTGGACCAACTCTGGGTAAGGTCAAGATATGCCCATGTTGATTCTTGAGGTGAGTGTGATGGTTGGATGAGCATTACAACCATCACATTATAGATGCTGCAGTTAATTTATTTTTTTGACTGGTCATTACTTTTGGTTGTTAATCAGAATTTTAAGACCTATATAATTTACAATATTTTTTAAAAATGGCAAAATTCAATTTAAGTCAATTACTAATGTGTGATCCTACTTGAGCTTTCATACTATAATTGATGGTGGGACATATATTGGTTGGATTGTGCGCAGTGCATAGCTTAATGGAAGATGGTCCCAAGTTTTTATAAAATAATTTTTTGAGATGAACCTGCTTCCTTGGTCTATTTGTAAATAAAAATCCAACTTTTGTGTATAAAATGGTCCCTTGTTTTGACCTCTTTGTAGACCTCCTTGAGTGGGTCTTAAATAATATATGTCATTTTATTTTGTCTAAATTATCTATGGATTCTATTTCCCAGTTGAAAGGAGCCTGGACTCATCTAGCTTGAGGCACCAAAGAATCTAAACTCAGATCTGCACTTGGTAATGGACTCTCACCTGGCGTCTAACCAGATACTGGCATTCTGGTATATCTCTTAATTTTATGAAATTGTGTACACCCTCTCCTTGGGTCCCCTGATCACTGGCACCTTTAATGGTGCCATCTTTCCTTTATTAGTATGCTGTTCCCTGGTTGTGTGGTGGTCACTCATCAACACCTCTCAGGAAATGGTGAGTTTCAGACACTTTTACATTTAGGAAAAAATGTCACCACTAACAAGTCTTTGTGATGTACAATTATTCCTTGGGATGGTGGACATTACCACCAAATTGGACCATATTTGCTTATTTAGCTGAGTATTTTTTATTTATCACATAAAGGAGTTGCTTTTGTATATAGATTAGAAAAAGAACAGTTCTTTATTTTTAAAATTGCTTTAGTATCTAAGACAGTCCTAATTTACCCTGGCTTGAATTACTTTTTTAATATTTATTGATATTAGTGATATTGCAAGTGGCGCCATACCTGCTTAAAACAATGATAATATAATAGACAGTCCTGTAGCTTACATTAGTGAGACCTTGTCCAGGGCTGAGAGCAATTATATTATTTCTGAAAGAAGGTGTCTTGAAGTACTTTTAGCAATAGGTACTTCTTTCCTTACCTCTATAGAGCACACTTGAAAGTTATAATGGATCATGTTCCATTATAGTGGTCATACCAACTCAAGGATCCAGAGGGACGGTTGTCATGTAGGCTCTATGGCTTCAAATGCTAAGGCTTTATTCATAACCATTGTCCCGGAGCTATCCATCAAAATGCAGACTTTTTATCCCAAATTCCAGTTCTAGTTGGTGTAACACTTAAGGAAAATTGAAATTATGATTTAATTTATTGATCAGAGTTATAGAAGTTAGAAATTTCAGATTAAAAACGAGTTAAAAGAAATGACCACAAATATGCAAATCTAATAAGTGATGTTATATAAAAGTATCAAAGGAATGTGTTTGCATTATATTTTAACTTCTTTTTGGTAGATGTTATGCTAAAAATTCATATCACTGCTAATCATGGGTTGTAAGAAGACTTTTGAGTGGAAGAAAAAGCTTAATATGGGGATTTCATGCTGGATATCATACAAGATTTAATAGTACCTTGTCTAAATTGTTGAAATCAAGAACAAGAAAGTCCTAAATATTAACATCAAGTTGTAGCACCATAAGGTATATTTAGTGTCGTTTGTGTAAATGTAGTGGATTCATTACCTAAAGGTTTACATGGATGTTAACATAGTTTTTAAGCTATAAACTATTTAACCAAATAGTGAAGCCATTTTGGTACAATAATTGACAGCCAAAGCCACCACACTATTTTATTTCGCTCAGTACTTACTCAACATGGTTTCCCTCAGGTCTTTTTTCTTACATTAGCTTAAAATTACAGCTCAGGTAGTTCAAAAACTACCATATCTTTTTTTTTTAGTACTAGATGGTCCCAACCCAAGAAAAACTACCATATCTTATTAGTACCAAACAAACTTTAACTGTACCTTATATTTCCTAAACTAATAGAGGCATTGGTAATAACTTTTAAAGCATTAGTATTTATCTTAAAAAAGATAGTAGCCACTGATCCAATGAGATAATAACTTTACCTATATGCTGCTATATAAGCTTATCATACCAGTTATTATAACTTACTTAAGATTATTCCATTAGGCATTATATGGGTGAGAGCTAAGATTACTTAGCAGCGTACAACCTTTATAAAGATATTAAGTTCTTGAAATTCTTCTGCTCTCATGATGAGAAATGTTGCTAATAAAATTATTCATCTTCAAGCAATTGCTACTGAGAAAAAATCTCTCCAGTGTCGCGAAATTGACCCTGTGCTCCGCTAGTGTGCCAGGCCAACCAGTATGAAGAAAGGTGGCCCTTTGCTGTTTCGCCTTCATTGGCATACCAACCCCTATAACTCCTGCGTCCAACCTACCAACTAACCACCAATGGCTTCACCTTTATCCCTAGGCGTCCTTAGTGTGTGCTCCAGCAACTCCTGCCCCTTTCTGGGCGGCTCAGGCACTTCCACACTGCCCCACCCTTGTGATCCTTCACCAACCCATCTGTGCATGCCCCGGCGAGTCCATCCCCTTCTTGGGTGGCTATAGCACCTCTCGCGCTGCACCTCACTAGGGTTGATGGATATGCAGCTCATCTGCTGGTTGCCAGCTGGTCAGGTTCCTGCTGGGTCCTCATAGAGAGGAGGCATGGGAGCTTGCAGCGCTGGCCACTCCAGGCATGATCATTTGCGCTTATCAGGTGTAACAAGCGGGGCTCCCAAGGCCTGGTCAACCACCAGCCCTAAACATCCACCCCCATATATGGCTGTACCAACTCTAAATGGTCCTGTCCTAATGGACAGCCTTGCCAGGCATACTGGGCTGAGGTGCAGTGCACAGGTCTCTGTCGCCTTGGGCCCCCAGGCCAAGGTGCATCCCTATGGCCTCTGTCACCCTGGGGTTACCCATCCGAGGTGCAGTCAACCAGCCTCTGTCGCCTCAGGACACTCTGGCTCCTTTCCCTCTCACCAGGGCAAGGCCACTCTCAAGAGGATCCTGGCGCGTCCACCCCCTTCCTCTCCTTCTCCTTGCACTGCCATCTGTACCCCCAACCTCACTTTAATAAAATAAAATAAAATAAAATAAAACAAGTCCAGAGAATAGCAGCCTTTATTAGGAAGCAAATCTGGAGTTTGAATAGAATTCCAAAGTGAGGTCCAACAGGGCTGACCTCGCTTTGAAATACTTCCTAAAAAGGCTAAATGAATTTTAGGTAATGAGGGGCGCAAAAGCCTCTGGAATTGGTGGCATCCAAGCAACTCGATGGAGAATTGGAAGGGAACCTCAGAATGAACAACCAATTAAAAAAAATTATTTAATTTTATTCCAATATTGACCCAGACAGGAAAATACTACTCAGAATAATGAGATTGCAATCATCAATGCACACAAATCTCATAATCCCCACCTTGTGAGATTCATATAACGATCTTCAATCGTTATATTACCCCCTGTAAAAACCTGGCAGATCCCCACCTGAACTGGCAAGGCAGACAAGCAGCAACCAATGACTTTTTGATGGAGGACCTTTTTCTGCGAGCAGCTTGGGAAAATTGACTGGAAGTCCAGAGCCCCTGTATTAAATCAACGTGTTCTCTGGAGGTCTCCTGGTGGGAACAAGAGGCCATCAACTGCCAGCAGTCCGGCCCACCCCCCAAGCTCCACATCCCTTCATTGGAAGGCCCCACAAACCAACAAAAGGGACTGATAGCCCACGGCAATGCTTGGGACAATGACCGCGGCCATCTTGCGGGCTGGATGGTATCCACAGCCCACTGAGGTAAGTTTGACTTTGAAATTATGTAATGAGTGGGGCTCCCAAGGTTTGGCCCACCACTGGCCCTAAACATCCACCCCATATATGGCCATACCAACTCTGGATGGTCCTGTCCTAATGGACAGCCTTGCCAGGCATACCGTGCTGAGGTGCAGTGCACCAGCCTCTGTCATCTTGAGCCCCCGGGCTTAGGTGCATCCCTATGGCCTCTGTCGCCTTGGGGTTACCCAGCTGAGGTGCGGTCAAATGGCCTCTTTCGCCTCAGGCCGCTCTGGCTCCTTCCCCTCTCACCAGGGCAAGGCCACTCTCAAGAGGATACCAGTGCGTCCACCCCCTTCCTCTCCTCCTTGCACTGCCATTAGCACCCCCAACCTCACTTTAATTGAATAAAATTAAATAAAACAAGCCCAGCAAATAGCAGCCTTTATTAGGAAGTGAACCTAGAGTTGGATAGAATTCCAAAATGAGGTCCAATGGGGCTGACCTCACTTTGAAATACTTCCTAAAAAGGCTAAATGAATTGTAGGTAATGAGGGGCGAAAAAACTTTCAGAATTGGTGGCATCCAAGCAACTTGACGGAGAATTGGAGGGGAACCTCAGAATGAACAACTTATCAAATAAAAAAATTTATTTAATTTTATTCTGTTATTGACCTGAATAGGAAAACCTACTCAGAATAACAGAATTGCAATCATCAATGCACATGAATTTCATAATCCCCACCTTAAAAGATTCATATAACGATTGTCAATTGTTACATCTGGTATCTCCTATCCCACCTTCCCCGCTCCAGTTGCACTAAGCTACTTCAAACAAACAGGAAATATGGGCAAACAAGAGATGATTATCAGGAGGGAATAATTGACTATTTATACTACTTTCAGGGCTACTGCGCCCAAGTGCTCTTTGGCCAATCAACTACCAAAAAACCCATCAGCCTCTTGATTTCAAACCTCTATCAGATCATAAACTTTAATTATTCATACTCATAGAAATTCCCTTTAGATCTGCTCATCTGATCACCAGATAGCAAATTAGATCAATCCATCTTCAGCTTAAGTCGCTGGTCAACTTTATATAAATTAATATATAAATAGGATTTCAAGCATCCTCATAATGAGTCGCAAGTGCTCCAATTTAGATGGCAGAACCATTTCAGATGATTCATAATGGATTCATCAGCTTTCCGCTGGAAACTCCTGCAACGATCTTTAGATGGCATTTTGGCAGCAAACGCAGCTTCCACTGAACCTAAACTTAATCAAATATATAACATTAAATAGTATTGAACTAGGCGATTAGCCAGCAATTATGCTCAACTAACCAAATACCTCTAATTAAGATACTATCAGAAGGATTCATCTGGTTAAAATCCCGACGTACAGCTTTTTGGGAACCTAGTAAAAATTAGTGTTTGTCCAGATCTACCTCTATATCAAATAGGAGACTTAGTTCTCTTCTATCATAATTGAGATGGATGATGTCTTAATAACTTTGAGTTTCTTGGTATAATCTTATGAAGTTATCTATAATATAATATCTAATTATTTGATTTTGATTAATACTCAAATAACAGTCGGTAATTATGCACAAATAGGTTTCTATGACCTTATTTCGCTCTGAGAAAGTATCTTGAGGTGGTATTGCTAGAGTTTGTGATGGCAAATGGCTGGAACTTTATAAGCCAAAGTCAGTTTTGGGCAACATTAACCAAAATTTACCTTGGGAATAAATTATTAACCTGATTTTGACGAAATTCCTTTAGAAACCGCATTCCATTTGAATCTACATTTAATGACAGGAATTCAATGATATGGTGATAATTATGGCATTAGAAAAGATGTGAACCTTTAAATAATATTGGCACAAACTAATAAAAAAAATTCAATTGTGAGTTACTAAGAGAATATTTTTATTATTTTTTAGCTTTAATAGCTATAATCAAAGCCAAATCTGGGTTTTTAAAAAACAAAACAAACAAACAAAAACATCCGCTTGATTGAGCAAAATTTTTAAAAGACGTCATTGCTTATGACGCCTGCTGCCCCAGCATGGCTGGTGGTGCTCCGCCTGCTGCCATGTTTTGGCTCTGCAAAGCATGCCTGGGCTGGATCTGTTATCCCTCACAATGCCACCTGGCGTTATGTCCCACCTCAGGACTTGGTCCAACACCTTGTAACCTCCCAGGCCGCGCTCAGGAGCCCTTTGGTGCTCCCTCAGAGCAACCTGCGTTTTTTCCTCCAGGTCAAGTAGGGAGATTTTTCCCATATGCAAGTGTAGCCATCATTGAGAGGGCCATGGCAGTGTATAAACCCACTGGTTCTATCGATTTTCTCCCCTTCAATGGGTATTTTTATCTCAGCTTCTGTTCTGAAGCTGATGCAGCAGCAGCTACCAAGTGGCCATTATTAAAGAAAATACCACTCTGACTGTTTGCACTTGGCTCTCAGATGAGGCCACTTTGATGGTTAAGTTTTCCTGGTTGCTCTTCCACCTTTCCTTTAAATGCCTCTGCCATGAGCTCATGGAGGGTTTGGCCATTTATGGCAGACCCTGTGTTGCAGTTCGTGGTTCCCAATTGGAAATCATCTGGCAGGGCCTTATGCCTTTGCAATGATCCACCCATTCCATTAATGATACCCATCTCCCAATTCCTCCGCATGGCAATCAGATCCACTCCTAATCACCTCTTCTGAATGCAGGTCAAGAATGGCCATGCAGTTTGCCCCTTGTGCTTTGAATTGGATCATTTAAAGTACAAGTGCCCCACAGTTTCTGCCTCCACTGCTTCCTCTTCTCTTCCCTCCAGTTTTACTTCAGCTGCTGATGCACCCAAATTTTTTTTGTGGGGTAAGATCCTCTCACCCCCAACCTCAGCTAATTCAGGTGCTATTTCTAAGGTGGCAGCCAATCCAAATTTTAAAAATCTAAAGATTCAAGTACTTCAGTCAATTTATAGAGTTGTGAGTTGATGGCAAACCAGTATAACTGAGCTGCCATGGTTGACAGCACATAACCAATCAGCTCCTGCCACCGCTTCAATTACTGTGGCTGGCCCAGCGCTGGATGAATCCAAAATCATTTAAGGCTCTCAAATAGATTGATGTGGATGATTGTCTGGTTCATGTAAAGCCATATTTTGCTTTAAAAACTCTTTTTTTGAACCTCCCAATTTGTATCCCCGCCATTTAATCCTCAAAATGGTTTCCCAATTTATATAGACATCAATAAAATTGCAGTTGACGCTGCTCCTGCCCCTGCCAATACTCTCTTCCGCCAAAAACGCCATAAGAATATAACTTGGTTGAGGGTAATCTCATCCTAAATTTTCCCAATGAGTTTGACAAAGAAGCCAAATATGAAATGAAAGAGCTCACATTTGGTGTGAGCCGCACTTTCATCAATTCAAAAAAATTCTAATGTTTGATACTAACTATCTTTGGTCCCAACAGCACATTAAGTCATTTACTTGTGTGTTGCTCTTATCACTTTTGCTGAGCATCAACTTGCATAATATGTTGAGGCGATGGACACCGCTGGCTTCATAAACAAGGAAAATCTACAACTATACCTTCTTATGCCACATGTTGCTAATGCTCCTACACCAATGTTGTCCGCTATGGTCTGCCAGGTAGTATGGGCGCTGGACAAAAAAAATTTCCTGAAGCTTCCTCGCCAACTTATATGGCTTCCTAGGCTGATAGTTGAGGTACCATACTGGGCTTTAATTATTTCTGATAATCCCTTTGTTTGGCTCATTTTCAGATATTGATATGTGACGGCTCCCCTTTTTGGGTTGGGTACCACTAGTGCTAAAAAATAAAATAATTATAATGTTGTGTACCTGTAAACTTAAAATTTTTAAAAAGGATTTTAGAAAATAAAAGTCCTTTAAATTACCATTTTTTAATTTTTAAGTTTGACTTTTGAAACGAATAAAATACATGAAACAGTCAGAAATTTTTATTGTGAAAGCTCAAGTCCCAAAAAAATATCATCATAATTCACAACTTATTGTGAAGTTTGGTAGCCATGTAGTCGCAAAAACTAAATAGAACCCTGTTGGATTTTTGGTGCTGGAAAGCTCGCTTGGTGCTTATGTTACCTAAATCCAACAATATGGGGGTTTTTACCACCAATACAAATAAATTGAATAAGTGTATAAACCCTTGAAAAGAGGTGATTTTTATAGTTTTTATTAAGGCCTTGGAGGGTAAGAAATGAACCCCCATAATATGTCAATAGTTACTTTCTTCTCTCATTGCAATCACTTTTGCAACCCATTCAATTCAAGTCTAAATCTAGTTTGATAAAATCCCATAGAGGAGATTAGTCTGCGCCCATGTCAGGGAGCAGTTGGGCAAGTAAGTTAAGAGGAGCAGGTGGGAGGCCCGCGGCCTCAAATGTTCAAAATTGCCCCAGAGAAACTGGCGGAATATAAAAAAAATTCAAAAAACTGGCGGTCACTATTTTCCCAGAAATCCTTGCTTGGCAAGCACGATGAAACCAGTACATCAATATGCCGCACTCCCAGCCACTTTTGTCAATGGAATATGGAGTCCACATGTTTCTGGACATCCAACAAAAGGCTTTATGGGAAAAATTTTGTGGGGATGTGCACACTTTTTTCCTGACCGTGGTGTACGTTGCGCCTCATTCCATGTCATGCGGTTGGCTGGACCTAGGTTTCAAAAACAAGGAGGCAGCAGATGAGGCTGCTGCGGTGCGCGTAGTGATCAACCTCCCCAAAGGGCAACAGGTCGTTAAAACAAAACGCACTAGATGGATAAAATCCAACCAAATTTTCCTCACATTTGACTTCTTGCCTACTATGGTAAAACGTGAAATTTTGGAGCAACACCTGAAAGATGGTATTGCCATCTATGGCGAAATACAATCTTTTATAATGCAACGCTTAACACTGATGCCACACCTGTGCACCGGCAAAGCCATCTCAGTTCTGACTTCAACCAAGGAGATTGTGAAGGACCTAACCCAGATCACGCACTCCACTTTTAACAATATTGAGTGGCATACCACCCACCCTTTCTGGGTAACCGTGGACAGCGCGCCCCCCATCTGCACCCACTGTGATGCATTCAGCCATAAGGCACACGCATGCCCCACCAAGGAGGGCATCACATTCCAAGAGCACCCCTCAGAGGCCATGGCCAGCATAGAGGTGCACTACAAACCAACCGTAAGCACCAAAGAGGCTTTCCTGTGGGGAGCACAAGGCTGCTACCTACTGGTAAAGCCTATTTCCCTGTAAGAGCAGAAGAAGGCCAAGCAGGCCCGCAGGGCCATGGCCAAGGAAGCGGCCAAAGTCACCACTGCTATCCCACACTCCTAACGCCAGGAGGACATCAAAACCTTCGCGGTGGAAGCAAATTGGGAGTCCATCAACCAATTATATTGGGAAGCCCATACCAATTGGGCCACTTAATCTGAGAATCTGATGGGCAACTTGAATTCTCCCAATCTTTGCAACCAAGCTCCGGTCAAAACTGACTTGGCCTTCAACCTACCTGAAAAATTTTTGCCCCGCTCAATGGTGCACCAACTCATCCGCACCGCAAAAATTCATCCGATGTTGGGGAAACAAAAAGTGAAGGCAAAAGCCAACGCAAACCTTTCTGAAAAAATTAACAAAAATACTGATAGCGTTGCTTCAAACACCTGCACTGCTGTGAAGGCCTGTGGGGATCTAGAGGAGGCTAGTGGGCCCAGGTGCCCACCCCCTCACACCTAAGGTGCGATGGGGGAAACCTTCACTTTAGGGACGCTGAATATTGCTGGACTCAAGGCCTTGCCATCCTGGGCTAGGAAACTGAGTTTTTTACAACAAAAATTACCCGTGGATATCCTGGCCATCCAGGAGTCCCACTGTCCATGAGGTTCTGAGGAGGCTTGGAAAACAATGCTCCTCCCATCCCTATCCTTTTGGTCAAAGCACTGTGGGGTGCTAATTAGGAAAAATAATTTTTTCAAATTTTTATTGTCAGAAACCTTCCTCAATGGCCGATTCCTCATTGTACTTTTTTGTGGGCCAACATGGTACACGCTATTGTCAACATCTATGCCCCAAACGGTGCATGAGAGCATCAGGAATTTTTCTCATTGGTCAAATCCCTCCCGCTGCCCTCAGACCCTTTTGTAGTGGGCGACATGAACTGTTGGCTAAACACTCCAACAGACAGGTGGCCTTCCTCCTCCCACGCCCCCCAGGGCCACATTGAACTTCACGTTCTAAGGGCCACCCTTGGGTTAATGGATGCGCTGCCACGGCAAGCCCCGCTGCTCAAGAACATGACGCGCCCCCATGTCCACAACGGCCAATTAAGGTCCATGTCCCGCATCGACCTTATCCTTATGCCAGCGAAATTCCAACCCCACATATCCCACTTTAAAACAAAAAAATGGAATTCTCTGACCATCGACTGGTCTCAATAACCTACCACCTACCTGTCACAGCTGCTAAGGCCCCACATTGGTGCAAAATCTGCCCCCCCGAGCTCACATCACCAGGATTTTCTATGTGGGTGGAATCAGCAACTTTGGCAAAAGAGTTTGTTGCACCATTTTGCGTGGACCCCAATTCCACATGGGCAACTTTCAAAGAAGATACCATCCGCCAATCTCGCCACCTCTCCTCCAGATGCTCAAGAGCCACATCAGCTGTCATTTCGCGCACTCTGGCAGAGTTGGCACATCTGGAGTCCAACATCCTGGTTACAGGATACAGCTCTACATGGGGACGGAAGTGGGTGGAGGCAGCCGCCCACCTCAACGCGCTCAAAAGGGAACACAAACATCGGGTTTGTGTTCAGTACAGGGCCAAATGCATCACAAAAGACGATAAGTGCACCACATATTTTTTAAAAAAAATTTTGCACCACGCCAGAGTGTGGCGTGCACACAGATGCAAAGATTGGATGATTCCATTGCGGATATGCCAGCTGAAGTGGAAATTGAAATATAAAAGTATTACTCCAAGTTGTACCAATCCGATCTAGTTCACCCAGCTGAAGCGGCAGAATTTCTCAACCAAGCCCACATCCACACTGTTTCCCAATACCCGGAAATAATGTATTTGATTACTCTGAACAAATTATGGACAGCCATTCGTGGTGCACCAAACCAAAAATGCCCAGGCCTGGATGGCATTCCATATGAATTTTACAAAAAGTACTTCAAATATATATCCCCACTACTGTTGGCCTCACTTAACCAGAGCCTTTTGGAAACGCGCCTCCTGCCAGGAGGACAAGATGCCTTCACCATCACACTCTTCAAGAAAGGGGACAAGCTAGACTTAACTAACTGGCACCCCATTTCTTTAACTAACACGGATAAAAAAATTTTAACAAAAATTCATGGCCAACCGTTTAGGGATTGTAGCATCTGCCACCATCTCCCCAGAACAATTTGGTTTCATACCCAGAAGGTCGATTTGGGACAACGTGCACTCTGTGTCCAACGCGTGCCAGTCCACAGCCTCTGGGGCACTTGCATTCTTGGACCAACAGAAGGCCTATGATAGAGTAAACTGGGAATACCTCAGGGCCTGCCTCCATCAAACCGCTTACCCCCTCGCTTCATCAACTGGGTGATGCTGCTCATGGAATCTGCAACAATGAAAGTACGTGGCCCTGGCTTCCTAATGGAAGTAGTCCGCCCTCAAAGGGGCTTATGACAAGAAGACCCCCTTAGCCCACTCTTATACAACTTCAGCCTTGACCACTACTTCAAAATGCGAATGCCCAACTCACTGGGGTCCATGTGCCAGGCCAAGCCCCAGTCAAGATGATGGTATTCGCAGATGACTGTGTGGTGGGGGTATCTAATAATAAAGATGCACGCGCACTTGAAGCTCTCATCCAGGAGTATTCCCGGGTAAGTAATGCTGCATTAAATGCCTCCAAAACCGAAATCATCCTCCTTGGTCGGTATCAAAACTGCTGGGCCCCTGCAACCAGTGTCCAGCCCGGCCCATCTGCTCACAAACGCGCTCGCCCTCCCTGCTCACCCCACACCGCCCCACTGGTGCTCCCCTTTCTGCCACGCCCTACCATAGGGACAGTCCGCCATCTGGGCGTGTGGGTGGAGGCAGGCGGATATGCATCAGCAGTAATGGAGAGTCAAATTCTAGACAACGTGACAAAGCGCATCGCCTCCCTCAGAGCCCACCCTACTTCCCTTACTGGCAGGGTCATTTTGGCCAACTCTATGCTCCTCTCCAAAGTCTGATTTGGAGCCCACGCCATCCCCTTCTCCCCAAGCTTCTTCAAATCCTTGCATGCCCTGCTGCAAGGATGGCTATGGTCAGGCTGACTTCCACCAGTAAGGTTAGAAGTCATGTTTGGCCCTCATCAGCATGGTGGCATGGGCCTGCTTGACTTCAGAGCCCATGCGGCCAAGATCTTGGGTACCTGGATTGCAGCCGTCAACTCCCCTACACTCCCCTCCCAACACTGGTCTCACGTGGCCTTTCCAACTTCTCCCGCGCCTTGGGCCTCAACAATCCATCGAACCCCCACTCCCTGATGAAATACCTCACATCACACCCATCGGCCACAGATCCTCAAGGTACTAAAACCCACTACAAACGAATCCTACTCTCCATGCGAAGCGCAGAGTGGAGAATTCGTATTAGTGGACATACAACCCAAAGAGGCCGCCCCTCTCCTCAGTTCACACAAGAGGTACAGGGGCTACCCATCCATGATGGCGTGATCCCCATACGGCCCCATGTCCTATCCAGGGTGGACTACCTGGACATGATGGACATCCCTTACTCCATTGAGACTCAGAAGACTATTTGTAAATATGCACACCATCCTCTGTTGCTGCCTCAAATCCGTTCCCATGTTTGGCGCTGCCTGAGGCGGGTGTACCATACAGCTGAGCGCTCTAACGCTTTACACTCATCCTGCGTCGTGTGTGGCCAGTATAGAACGCTGTTCCACCGCCTAGAGAAGTGTTCTACCTCTTTAGTGATATGGTGCGAAGTTCAACGTTTAATGGGCCAGAATCAAACACATCCCTTCAGTCTGTCAAGAGATATGTTTGCTTTATCAATGGCCTCCCCCCTTCCACCCTCCCTCCTCTCTGGTGGTTGCAATCGCCATGTGGACCATCCACACGATTGTCTTAGATGCCATCGCAGGCTCCACCCCCACCCTCCTAGAAACTGTCCACAGATTCCGGTCTCATTTGGTGGACTACTTTCAAGCGTGGATGTTTGGATACCTCACACCGCGCCGCCAACAACTGGTATCCTCCTGGTTCCCAGTTTGGTTCATCAAATCAGACCCCTTCCTCCACACGTGTACAATTGTGGCTACGGTCCCTTCACGCGTTCCCTCCCCTTCCCCATATGTGGCGTTCCTGCTGGCAACAAGAGATAGCATCGCTTCTCTGGGGTGCCTTCCCTGTTACTAAATGTTGTCCCAGTCGAGTCAATTTTGGAAGTGTCCATTTCATGGTCTGCCTTCCCCACAATAAAATAAATTTAATTAATATGTTGATACTTGTTAATTAAGGTATCAAGACTCAAGGATCGGATTGCTTGGTACATTCCAAATTAGGAAATATGGAAAGCGGGCCTATCAGATGGTTTCAAACTCACCTTAGGTTAGGAAGCAGCTGAGAGGGGCTGATGATAGGGATTTTGGAACTGTGAGGTAAGGCTTTCATCAATTTTACCCAATCACTGGGTGGGAAAAGATTCTCACTCAATTGGACCCCCTCTGACCCTATAAAAGGGGCTAGTCGCCGCGGTGTGACCTGGACCAAGTTAAACGGGGTCAGGGGAGAAGCCTCTGATGGTCACATGGGATCTGGCTGAGAGCTTGGGGTAACCCGACCCCCCAAACTCATAGGGTTTCTCCACATTTTAGTAATAAACTTATAGCCCGTATTTTCTGGGTTCCACTGAGAGTTGGCCAGGGTCTTTTGGCTGATGAAATCATCATTATAATTAAAATCGATGTTAGTATTATTGGAAGCTGATAATTGTCCAATATTTCTCCGTTTTTCCCCCATTTTGCCCCTCAACATTTTTACTGTGCAGCCTAGAGAGCAAAGGTCTGACATCACCCCCTCAAGAATGTTGGGGGGAGTATAGGGCCATAGGAAGTGGCCTGTACCCGATTAATAGTGACTAGAAGCGAGAAATTTGATAGTGTATACATCCCCTCGCTTGTAAGTGACTAAAAATAGCTCTTCCCAGATTGAACTAAGCTTTTCACTTCGTGGGGTGATGTGATTGTGATAATACAATACCAAGTCAGATACTTGGAAGGAAGGGAGAGGGGTGCGGCGCGCATTAGCTGCTTCACCTTCTTTTGAGACTGTCTTGGCTAAATTAGTCATCGCATCTGCTTGTAGTTGGATGATGTGTTGAGCTAACTGTTTCATGGCTTTCTCTGGGTCAGCTCTGTTGGTATATATCTTTGGCTAGTAGAGCAGGTACCCCAGGTTCTCGCCCATATAACACCCAGAAAGGGGACATCTTGAGGATGCGATGATAGCTAATTTGGTAAGCCATGAGGGCACTAGGTAAGTAAAGGTCCCAGTGGAGAGGGTCAGAATTAGCCATTTTATGGAGGATGGAGACCAGAGTCCCATTAACCCTTTCTACGGCCCCATTTGTGGATGGGTTATAAGGGGCTGAGAAGAGTTGTTGCGCTCCCATGGAGGTAGCAAGGAGCTTTACCACGCGGGAGGTGAAATTCTACCCATTATCAAAAAGGAGGACCTGTGGGCAACCATACCTCGTGAAGATATACTGGTGTGAGAAATTCGCCGTGGCTTTAGCTGTCTGAGCGGGGAGAGCAACAGCTTCAACCCATTTGGTAAAATGATCAATTACAACCATTATATACTGATTGCCCCAGTAGACTGAGGGAGAGGACCTATCACATCCAAACTTATGATGTGAAAGGGTTGTTGAGGCGTTGTAGGTTGGTAATGATATTGGGCTTTTAAGCTGGAGTGTTTCAAACAGGTCATGCAGGCATTAAGAACTTCGGCTATGGTTTCCAATATACCTTCCCAGTAATACCAATCCTTCACCCACTCATAGGTTTTACGGGCTCTGCCATGGCCCATGATAGTGTGTGACTCCAAAATGACAGGGACTTGCTCCGAAGGCCTGAAATAGAGTAACCACTTTACTCCTACCTTCTTATATAACTTCCAGATTTCAACCTTTATGTTGTGGGAGTGCTGAGCGAGCATTTTTGGACTGGTTCATCTTCATTGGCCCATTCATCTGGAGTCATGAGAAGATCATGTAGCCTCTCTGCTTCACTATTGTCTAAGAGGAGTATGGGCAGCCGGGTTAACCCATCTACATTCATTTGGCGCGTTCCAGCCCGATGCTCAATGGTCATGTTGTAGGGCTGAAGCGTAAGAGCCCAGTGAGCCAACCGCCCAGTGGGGTCCTTCATATTCTGCAACCACTTTAATGAGGCGTGGTCAGTGATTACTTTAATGAAGTTCCATATAAAAAGGGGCGGTATTACTTGACAGCGAGCAGGACAGCCAGGCACTCTTTTTCCATGACGTTATAGTTACGCTCAGCTTTGGAGAGCACTTTGCTAAAGTAAGATACAGGATGATCGATACCTTGCTCATCCAATTGAGCCAGTATTGCGCCGACAGCATAGTCAGAAGCATCAGTGAATAACATGAAGGGTTTGCTGTAGTCAGGGTGGTGGAGTATTGGACGCTTTTGCAACAGCACCTTTATAGTCTCAAAGGCGGCCTGTTGTTCCTCACCCCAATGAAAAGGAGTGTTCTTAGTTAATAGGCGGACGAGGGGCTCACTGAGCTGAGCAAACTTTGGAATGAATTGATGGTAGTATCCCATCATGCCTAACAATACTTGGATGTCGCGAAGGGTTTTGGGCGCAGGCATATTTGATAAGGCTTCAACCTTAACTTGAAGCGGTTGAATTCCCTCTTATGAGATAGAGTGTCCTTGGAAGTCCAGCTTCGTTTGGAAGAATGTGCATTTTGAGGGCTTTAATTTAATATTCGAGGACTGTAAGCATTGAAACACCTCCTTCAGGTGATCGAGGTGTGCATTGAAGGTTTTGGAGAACACTGTAATGTCATCAAGGTAGACGATGACACAGCTTAACTTGAGGTCCTGTAATATATGATCCATCGCCCTCTGGAAAGTAGCGGGCGCATTACACAACCCTTGGGGGAGTCAGGTAGGTTGGAAAAGACCCTCGCTGCAGATGAGTGCACACTTTTCTTGGTCTTGCGGAGAAAGGTCCATCTGCCAATATCCACTATCCAAGTCCATGGCGGAAAAGAACTTGGACCCAGAGAGTTGGGCCAGCGCTTCATCAATGCGAGGAATGGGGTAGCTGTCCTTTTTTGTGAGATTGTTCAGCTTATGGTAGTCCATAACTACCCAATGACCACCATTTTTCTTCTTTATTAGTAACAGTGGGGATGACCACAGGCTTTGAGAAGGCACTAGCAGCCCCGCATCCAGCAGCTGTTTTAGCTCCATCCACATCTGTACCTCTTCAACTTTTGACTTGCAGTAGGGTTTGGAACGGATAGGATGAGCATCCCCAACGCCAATGGTGTGCATCCAACCTTTCATATGTCCGTAGTCATTATCAGACTTGGAGAAGATATTGCTGTAGGACTCCAGTAAAGAATGAACTTTAGTAAGCTCCGCGGGAGTTAAGTCTTCCAAGATAAAAACAGTGGGCAATTTACATATTGACTGGTCGGCAGGTAAGCCCAAATCTGCCATAGATCCAATACAGTGGACCTGGTTTATGTCCTCAAAGGGAAGCAACAAGCCTCTTCCAATCTCCTGGTGCTTTTTCACCACCATATCCTTCTTGGTAAGGTTTCTGAGCAGGAGGTTAATGGGGCGATGCTAAGCAGGATCTAACACACCTGGCAACACTCTAGGCTCCAATGGGCTAAATCTGTCAGTGCTAGTCAGTTGTAATAAGAAGTTTTTGGGGATTTGCATGGTAATCTTCGTGTCAACTACCCTTTGTTCACCCGCTTTAATTACTACCTTGTCTGTGGCATAGAAAGGGATACCCTCAAGGGCATCCACTGATGGAGGCAACATCTTGGTGTTGCAT
Organism: Massospora cicadina; assembly: GCA_022478985.1. NCBI lineage: Eukaryota > Fungi > Entomophthoromycota > Entomophthoromycetes > Entomophthorales > Entomophthoraceae > Massospora > Massospora cicadina. The sequence goes on along the minus strand of JAKSZP010008138.1, from coordinate 106,203 downwards.
CCTGCCGTTGTGTAGTATAGGGATAAGGCGGAAGAGGAAACTCAAAAGCACACGTGTAATCCTTTTTATTGACGTCTTCATGGTTGAGAATCAGGGGAACCTCATAGTTCAGCAGGGAGAGATAGCTCAGCTTCATGTTAATAATCCCTTCGTACTCAAGTATAAACTGAGTCCCAATGAGCATGTCATATGTATTGTTGGTTAGAGCCACCGCGGGGGCTGAGAGGAGAATCTTCCCAAATTGGATGGGTAAAGATGAATGAGCCTCAATGGCGCGGGAATTGGTTGGCCCCGCAGTTCCAAACTCTTGGGTGTAATTAAGGTTGGGGGCCAACTTGATTTTTTTCATGAGCCTGGAAGACACCACGTTCACAGGGGACCCAGCTTTAAGAATCTCCTTAACCCGCACTCCATTAACAACAACTTCTACTTTGGTTAAAGTTCCACCCAGCTTGGGGGGAAGAGCGAGAACTTCCTTGAGATTGAAAGTAGAAGCAAGGCGGTTGGCAGTCTCAGGGTATTTCTCCTGGATAGTTTGCAGCGTATAAACTCTCAGGGGGAGGCAGAGCATAGAAGCAACAAGCTGATTCGCATCACTGGCGGTATCAATCACCTCCAAGCCTCTCAACACCTGATAAAGATAGGTGCGGTTGGGCACTTTAGCCCAATTCACTCTCTCAGGTTTTAATTGGTCAGGTACTTCCACTTCACCTGGAGCTCCTAAGACATAGTGACCGTTATCTTCACAACCCCCTCAGTCTCCTCATCAGTGGGATTCTCAATGCACATTAGCGCGTCCATAGGGGGTGTGGTACGGTCAGGGCTTCCTTTAGGGTAAGTTAGGTCCTGGGATAGTTTTTTCGACGTATTAACTTTTGTGGTAGGTACTGGATTGGAAATGGCTTTAACTGGAGCCTTAGAATGGGCAGGGTCGGGTTGTCCCATGATTAGAGGGTTTGGCCAAGATACGGCTGGCAGAGATACAGGTAGCGCCTTAAGAGGGCGTGGTGTTTGAGCTACATCAGCTTTTGGTTGATCATGGGCTGGGTGCTTTTGGGAGATAGGCGGTGTAGCCTTGGTGACCTGAGAATTTAACCCGTGGTTAGTGGGAGCAGGTGGTATCCACGAAATGAGTTTAGGCTTAGGCGCCAACTTTGGAGCCCCTTGGATAGTCCATTCTGAAGAAAAGGATGGCCCAGCTAAAGGGGCGTCTGCTTTCACCAACTGAGTTGGTTGAGCTGAAGACGATGAGGAGCACTGTCCCAACACAGCTATAATCATCTGCTTATCATCATAAGAAGGAGAAGCAGGTTGAGCAGGAAGTTCCGCAGGGGCAGGTTCCACAAAGGAGACAGCCGTAGGAGAAGTGAACATAGTGGCTGTAGAAGCTTGGCTTTGAGACCCTGATGTAGGGTCAAATTCATAAATACCAGCCACATCTAACAAGGCGTCCCTGATATCGCGTACACTTGTAAATGAGCGCTTTACAGAAGAGAGATGCATTGCTAAGGAGGGATGCAACGCCAAGCCAGCCAAGATAGCAGCAATAGCATCATCTAGGGGTAGCATCTTAGCAAGCAACAGAGGCTGAGCTTGAGTGTAAAAGCGTTCAGTAAAAGAAGCGATGGATTCGCCCTGTTGCAGGCTAAGGCACATGAAGGCCTGTTTTTGCCTGTTTAAGCTTTGTAGGGAGCTGAATTCCTCCATTAGTGCTTGCTTCACCTCCGCCCAGGTACTGAGGGTGGCCATGTGTGGCACCATTATCTCTTGAGCACCGCGACTCAAGCAGGGAAGGATGTACCTTAGTTTTTGTGGGTCAGTTGCTCCTTCCATCGCAGCTTCATACACAAAAGAGAAGGTGGCAATACTGCCCTCACCCGGGGTAAAATTATCTCTAAATGGAGGTTTATGAATAAACGGGGAGGCCCTATAAGGGCCTTGCAGAGAGTGCTGCTCAAGCCTTTTGAGGCGAGACAAAGCACTGGCTAGCTGGAGTTGAATGGCGGCTAGCTGAGGGTTGATCTCCATCATTTTTGTTATGTTGTGTGGTATACAGGCAGCCCCTGTAGTGAGCACCACTTGTTGGATTTTTGGTGCTGGAAGGCTCGCTTGGTGCTTAGGTTACCTAAATCCAACAATATGGGGGTTTTTACCACCAATATAAATAAATTGAATAAATGTATAAACCCTTGAAAAGAGGTGATTTTTATAGTTTTTATTAAGACCTTGGAGGGTAAGAAACGAACCCCCATAATATGTCAATACTTAATAATTAAGGTATTGAGACTCAAGGATTGAATTGCTTAATACATTCCAAATTAGGAAATATGGCAAGCGGGCCTATCAGATGGTTTCAAACTCACCTTAGGTTAGGAAGCAGCTGAGAGGGGCTGATGATAGGGATTTTGGAACCATGAGGTAAGGCTTTCATCAATTTTACCCAATCTCTGGGTGGGAAAAGATTTGCACTTGGTTGGACCCCTTTGACCCTATAAAAGGGGCTGGTCGCCGCGGTGTGACCTGGACCAAGTTAAAAGGGGTCAGGGGAGAAGCCTCTGATGGTCACACGGGATTTGGCCGAGAGCTTGGGGTAACCCAACCCCCAAACTAATAGGGTTTCGCCGCGTTTTAGTAATAAACTTAGAGCCTGGATTTGCTGGGTTCCACTGAGAGTCGACCAGGGTCTTTTGGCCAGCAAAATCATCATTATAATTTAAATTGATTTAGAATCATTGGAAGCTGATAATTGTCCGATATTTCTCCGTTTTTCCCCCATTTGCACCTCAACATTCTTACTGTGCAGCCTAGAGAGCAAAGGTCTGACAAACCTAATTATTTTTGTTCCTTAATATTTGGTCAAATGGGATAATTTTTGTATTTTGGTCTTACTAACCATGCGAAAAACATTTTCTCTCTTAGTTTATATTTGCTTGATCTTCATTTTGATGTTCTGAATAACTTAACCTTTACTCCATTGATGAACTTCTGTACCTTGTTTTTTAAGTAGCTACACTAATTGGGCATTCTCACCAATAATAGATATTATATTAGCTATGATGTAACTTGTACCATGACGGTGCTTAAACCCAATTCATTAGTTTGCTTTTAATTAACTCACCACTATGGACATAGCAGTCAAAATATCCTTGATAAAATTAGTAATTTACTAACATAGCTCGCTGAAACTGCATCTTTGTCAATGTTTAATATGCTTGTCCATGCCCATGCGTCAGCGTATTTAGCTGCTATTCAGTTTTATTAAATTTTGGGATTTTATTAGTGTCTAATCTCTGGACCTAGTACCCTTGTTTTGCCAATATTGATGCAAATAAGAACTATTAAAGTGCAGATTAATTAACAACTATTAGGCCTATAGATTTATAGTATTAAAGTAGGTTTATAGGGAAGATACCAAATTTTAGAAAGGGATTTTTAGATTTTTTTAGTTGCTGATAAACCTAGCAAAAATGTGACAAAGCAACCTCCAGCGAGCTATCAAACCAATTTTTATGCTAATAAGGTGCTCACTATTTTTATTTTGGTAAAAACTTAGTTTTAATACTCTAATTATAAATCTCTATTTTCTTATGTACAAGTCTTCATACAGAACACCTGTTGTTAAGTGTTTTGACCTGTTTTGAGAAATCTGACGCCAAATCTAATTATAACACATAGGAACATTCTATAGGTCTTTACCTTAGAGGTTTGTGCGATATCATGCTTAAAGAAATCTCAACAGAGCATTTTCTTCTAAAAAAGTTGTATAAAGTTATTTTAACTTAATATAAAGTTAATTTGGAAGGTTGAAGATAGAACTGTGATATATTTATTAACTCATCAAGTAAATGCAATTTTTTGACACCAGATTTTGTGCCCTATAATAAAAACACTATTAAAATCTAGTTTTGCTATTTATCATATGCATACCTCAAAAGCTTTTTCTGATGAACTGAATGTTTAATTACTTCCAGGCTACCTGATCAAAGAGTCCTAGACCTTAAATAAAAAGAGCTGATTATCATATGAGGAACATTGGTTTTATGTCATCTAAGGCAAGATGGAAGGTGTATCACTATTCATTACCTATAGCATTTCTATTGCATTTTTATATATTTAGGGAAATAGAATTATCTACTTCTTCTGTGATATATTTTATTTAAAACCTTAACTTAGACGGTGTCCCTTTAAATTAAAATGTCATGGGCTGCCACTGGATAAAAATGCTACGCTTGACACATACTTTTCTAGGAGGATTAGGTAAGATGTGAATTTCATTAAGCTTCTTCTGAAGATTTTGTTATTGGCTCAGATATTGTTTTTACCCAACATGCCTATGTATAGATTTTATATGTGGCTCATTTAGGGTAGATACTATATTCTAAAAAGAAAGTATTGTAGATTTTATCTTTTAATTTTGGCCATAAATACATGAGATCAAATTTAAGTACATCACTTAAACCTTCTCTTGTGTTCAGCAAAAAAATTCTTTTAGTGACTAAAGTATCATATGTTTTTTTATTCTAATTTTTAAACACTGACTAAAAAGCCAATTAAATGAGTAAATCTTCCCAATCAGTCATCATCCCCACACAAATTGGCTCTTCTAACAGTAATGGACTCCACTTGATGGATTATAATTAGATGCTAGAGAGGTGACAGAACAACAAATGAAGTCTTGTAAAGGTCTGAGGTTAAATTAAAAGAAGAACCAGATGGTCCAGCAGGCCCATGAATATCACATAAACCAAATGACCACTTTCTACCACAAGACTCAGATAACATGCGGATCTGTAAGCCCTGTATGACCTGAGAGAACTTAAAGAATTAGTGAAAATAACCTATACATGAGTTTTTGTAGCAATTTCAATTGGTTCTTTTTTATAAATATGCCGCTATGCTTATAAGCTCATTAATATGAAAAAAAAAACCGGATAATCCTGTCTTTGGGCGATTTTAAACATTAAAAGTATTTATATTGTATTTATCTAAGGTAAGCTGACCAGGGACAGACATCACTGATGCTCGTTGAAGAAAACAAACCTAGCTAAATAGATGGTAAAAATGAGACGAAAGGATCACATAACCCAAAAGAGATCAAAACTGAGATAATCTAACCAAGTCAAAAGCGGTAAACTGCTATTTGACAATGGCAGAGGGTGAAGGGGGATCAAAAGGCTCTTTGTCATCTTCTGGGGTAGACAGGTAATAGCACAGAGCCAAGAGCAAGGTCATTATGTAACATGGGGGAGTTGAGGTCTGAAAGTGGCACTTGCAATTCAAACTTTTGTTATGATGAAGGTGGTAATATACTCAGAAATGTCTTTATCAGAAATGGGACATAATTTGAAGTGTGGCAAAGGTAAAAATATTTTATGGAATATGCAAGTCTTTAGCTGAATTTTGAAACTTCTGCAACCTACTGCACTGCTTTAATAGCCACCCTTTAGATGTAGAGTTGCTCTTTCTTGTTTCTTGGGTGCATGTAGGGGTTAAGACAGAAAAGGAAGGCCTTAACCAATACTGCTATTTGCTTCACAATGGCTTTTTGGAGGGGTCAGCATTCAGGGGCCAACTGCTTTTATATATGATGGTTACTTGAAATTTGTCAGCATCATGGCGAGGCTCATAATGGCAAATTAGGAATTGGGCTTCATAATTGGCATTGAGTTACATTTTGAAAGGCAGATTTTAAACTAATTTAGCAATATGGTCACCAAAATTATCAACTCTTTAAAGTAATCTCATGGATTTTAGTTAGATATTATTGAGTGATCCGCATATGGATGTATTGGGCTGGGTAGCTAGTTGTTCATTTATTAAACTGAGATCCATTCTGATCTCTAATTTATTTTAGTATAGTAGTCTTGTCAAGATTGCTCCTGATTGGTTAAAGCAGGAGCAACTGCAGCTGCAGGCTTTAGAGAGGAAGAATGGTTATTCCTCATAAGAAAATAGTTAGGTCAGCAATGGTAGCATCTTGAGAGGAGTTGGGTCTGGAGGATGAATCTTAGGCAATGGAAGGACGTAACAGCTTCAAATGGTCTGGTTGTAGAATAAGCGAGGCAGATGGTGCGCCCTCTATCAACTAGGGATTTTAAAATGATGGTTGGTGGCAGAAGGAAGAATGATGCAAGAGAAATTATGAGGGTGTTTTTATTGAAATTGTGAATATTATCACAAAGCCACAAAGACCTACAAGTCTGGTGGCTCCACTAGGAACCACAAATTGCAGGATGGGGTCAGAAACATATGATGAGAAACCTGCAATTAGTTTGTTATGTTTTTATCTAAGGGAGGTGGGTGAGGAGGCTCACAAACTGTATCACAAGAGTGGTATTATGTAGTAAACCAGGTATGAATGGCTTTTAGGGGGTGCCCTTGAAATCCAGGGGAATGGTAGCTGCAACTGCAGAATCATCTTCACTTATAAAGCCATGGTTAAAGCACCTCTGTAGAAGCAAAAGGTTCTGAAGACAGAAGGTTTCATAACAGCCTAGGCTAATTTAATAATTGCTCTACCATTATTTGGGAACAACTTAAAATATTTAACCCAAATGCTATATCACATATTGCTCTAGTGGAGCAAGGGGGCTGTTGGCACTACCTGAGAGAGTGCAAGGGGGACAGAAAGATCCTTCGGTGTTGCATATAAACCCAAGTAATTGAGAATACTGGAAACCCAGGTCAATAGTGTTTTCCCATTGTGTGGAAAACTGGGATAATTTTTTTCTGATGCCCCATTCTGTAGCAGTGGGAGATGGGGCCAAGGACATTGGAGTTGTACTGAGTTTTAGTTCTTCAGAGTTGTTTATTTTAACTTAACTTTATTTTAAATTAGCCTAAAAATAATTTGGGCGGAAAGAAAAGGTTTTGAGCATATATAACAACATAGGATGCCACTAATTTACAAAAAGAATCTTTACTTGCCACTTACCTGAATTAACTTCATCTGTAGGTTTATGCTTGTTGAAATTATAACTTATTTACTATGTCCTTTAAATAGGTGAAAGATTAAGATTGAAAACAAGAAATCTGAGGTAATAAACATAAAGGGAAGAGGATCTGACATAGTATCTCTTGACGATAGATTCTAGTTACTTTAGTAATGATAGTTAAATGGGTTTATAAATTCTATAAATACCACTTTTTGCAATTTACTAATATCCCATTATATAGTAAGATTTAGTTTCATTATGCTTTTAATTGTATAATTAACCGCCAAAACCTAACTCTAAAAATGTGGTTTCCAAATAATGAGCCAAGAAGGGTATATGATAGTATCAGCTACTTGTCATGCTGAAATCACTATAATTGGTTACAGAAAAGCTATGGTAGTTTTCAATGCTGTTAAGTCAAAAAATTCAATTCAAAAGACTATGATGCTTTTTTATTGCAATTTGAGTCAATATGATGTGTGAAACTAGTGACCTTTTCTGAGGAAAGTAAAAGCCAATTTTTTTCATCATTAACTAAGTATTCATTAAATAAGTATAAAGACTTATTAGAAGAAGAAACTTACTATTAATACTTAGCTAAAAATTAATCCTTTTTTACTTTGAAGATTTTTTAAACAAACTAAGTAGATGACTCAGTATAATTCAAAAATATTTCTGAAAAATGTTAGGGTGAATTGGGAAGAATGAAACGTTATATCTACATAAAAGTGATATAAGAAAATGTTTTATAGTAGAAATACTATCCTGAAGAGCTACATTACAAATAGAAAATAAATTTATATTGAATAAAACCTACATGATAAAATAAAGGTTGAAAACAATGCAATCTACAATACTGACATAAATTTGTTAATTATGCATAAGGTTTCTCTAAGATTATGTCATCTGAGGTAACTTGTTTCTTAAACAATATGATCTATAACTTTAATGACATGGTCACCTTTGGTTTGGCGCTAAGCTTCATTTTAAAAATTTATTTCATGTGATCCATGATTAGATACACTTAAAAACTATTTTTATGATATTAATAGTTTATTACTACTTTTTATTTGATATAAAAGATATCACTATTCAAAAAGGTAATATGAAAGGGTTCTATTTCATAGATGAGTTACATCAAGGCCTATTTTGAAAGTAATTATATACTAAAAGTATACTAGTCTACTTAAGTATACATTATTATATTTATTCAGTAATGCGGCTAAATGAGATAGACTTGGGCTCCAACTAGGGTGCGCCAAGTCCCAGTGGATGACCTAAAAGCCATAATCATAGCCGTCCAAATAATGGTTAAGTATGGAAATCTGTGGGTGAAGTGGGGCAGGTAATGGTAAACAAGAGTATAAAAACCTTACCAAAAGTCAAAAGGATGTGATAGTAGCAGTCATGAAATCTTGCAGGTGTAGCATCCAGTTTGAGGGCGGAGTGGATGAGAATCCCCATGGATCCACATTTTAGTGTCAAAGAATGAATCTAACATTGTCATAGTATTGACAAACAAGCGTATTACTTGAAGTTGAAAAGGGTTTTTAGTTTGGTGACGTCATCAAAGAAATGTGTTTAAGGATCAAATGAGCGGATCATTACAACATGACCATGGTCACCATTGTTGATAGGGTGGCATCTATCGCTAAGTGTTTCTCTGGACAGTAACACAGTGAAAGGGTGGCGTTAACCGAGGATAACAACATTAGATTCAGTTCTTTGAAGGGGTCTATATAGTAAATATACTATATAATGAGCTGGCGACTAACCTTATTATGCCAACCTCTATATATACTGGGAGGGAGGAATATGGAGATGGCCTAGCGACAGACCTGGGAATGATATATGGACGCTCTTTGGTCATATCCTTCCAAGCTCCATATAATATTTAAAGGTGTATGATTGTATTTTAACTAAACTTCATGTATTTCAAAGGATTTTTGGGTGATGTGGTTGAACAAGTATTGAACCTTTTTGCAACTTAAAAAGTCCCCAGAGCTGTCTAACCTTGCTTGTGTCAATATATAAACCTTGGTGAGTACACTCATGGAACTTAAATTGCTCAATTTGATTATGTGATATCAAGAGTAATGCGAACAAGTAATTTGGATTCAGATAGGTTAAAGTACCTAATCATAGGTACTTTTAAGATATTGCCCTTCTTTAGCGCGTTGAGGGATAGGGATACTTGATGGCTGCTTAAGAGGAAGGCGTTAAAATGAATGTTCTATATTAACTGAAATCTTTGCATATTCTAATGTCATGTTAAAGTGAGTGTGGGTTGAGCTTATGTAGATGGACAAATCCCTGAGGAAAGTTTCATGAACCTGCGCTCTTCCAATACCTGATATAGGTTCTTCTTCACCAGGAGTAGGTTTGAGGATTGGGACGCTTCTCTTTCCTAAGAAGGTAGATGTCATGAAACTGGCAGATAAAATTGATACTGGCCTGCTAGTTGGGGTGCGTGAGCACCAAGAAGACAAATCAGAAAGCCAAGGGCATTGCCACCTGAACGACTTGATAATTAACTGGGAGGGAAGAAAACAGAGGTTGACGGCTGGTGGCCGCCATAACTACCAATCTGAAAAACAACCATATAACAGCCCCCGAGGGCCTTAGGATTTTGAAACAGGAGGCTCAAAAGGTAAAATGGAGGGCCAGAATTTTGCTTCAGGGCCATAAGTGTAAATTGGGTGGCGATGCCACAAAACCTCGCCCTGAAGGGAGATAAAATCTCCAACATCAAATGACCCAACTTTCAGCCAGAGAGCTCTGGAAAAAGGGGATATCCTCAACAGGTCACGCATATGATATCCTCATTCAACAAAAGATGGGGAGCAGCTGGTGCGCACGGCCACTAGGGCCCAATCATGATGCAACCTAAGAAAAATGATTCGTGGTTGCAGAGGCAGCAAACTCTGGAACATTTTAATAAAGGAAAATTAAGTTGGGAAAAGGGCAGTTTATTAGAAAACTAAGAGTAAAGAATTAAATGACAACTATACCAGTGAGGGTTGGTTGACTTATAGCCTTAGTGCCTGGGGAATGAAGGAAAATGCACAAATGAAGGAGTTATGAGCCTAATTTACTTTAGCGGAACAAAATCTCACTACAAGCTCAACACTAAATCAACCTTCCACTGGCTATCTAACTCAACTTAAGTTTCTTCACTAGACTGTTTCTCCCACTGCAATTTCGCTTAGCTCAGCATCGTTTTGATCATCAAGTTACTGGAATCACCCATGGCCAGAGCATGGCGGACCTGTCCCACTGGGTATCAAATTAATTCCCACATTCAACTTTGCTGGGTTTGGTTCTCTCAGATTATTCAGATCTTTCACCTTATTGGCGCAAACCAAAATAACAGCGGGAGATGCTTCCTCTTAGATGCTTGATGTTCTTTGCCCCCTCAGCAGAACCTAGAATTGATGCTGAGGTGACGCAATCACCTTTGCCTTTGTCTGGCGTCTTCTTCCCAATGCAACCTCTGCGCACACTTCCTTGATCTGTTTGAGAAGCTCACCTGTAGTCAATTGTGGCGAGGAGGGCGGAACCTTCAATAGGTAAGCTGTTACCCTCTGTTCTTCCACCAAATGCGCGAGATTTCCCTGAGTGGCAAGGGGGATGGCCGCCTTTTTGGGCCCTTTTTTGTTAGAAAATGGAATTCCTTATGGTCAAAGTGTTGGGAACTCTCACAAGGCTTATATTTCGCATTTCATTTTAATAAAAGAGGAATGCCCCACCGAAATCTGGTTCAGGGTAATATTTTTATTAGGCTTTTAGGAATTTGCTTGCCATCAGCGTGGCAATTTTCTGGGGGCCTGTGGGAGCATCAGGATGGGAGACGTGGAAGGCCTTGACCATATTGGAGCAATTGACACAGTCCCTGGAAATAATTCAACTATTTTCATAAGTCATGATACTTTTTCATGCCGCCAGGCATTGAACTAAATGATTCAACCACCAGGAAGCCAAACTGGCGTTAACCTGACCTCATCTGGCCCTTTGATCAGGATTGGCTCAGGTTTTGACGGAATTTCCTTTTTGAATGGGGAAATGCGATGCATAGAACATTGGGTTTTGCTTCAATGGTTGAAAGCTTTAAGCGAAAACGCCCGCTTTGCCCAGGTCTGCCTCCTCCAGATGGGGTCCAAATCATTTTCTTGCGAAATTTCAGTAAGGCGCCTGCATATGCAAGTGGCACGTATTTAGAATTATGTGTGAGCCCACCAAAATATCATGCGCTGGAAGATGTTTCCAGTCTGAAATAAGCTTATAGTCTCTGATAGCATTGATCAGGCGCTCCTGAACCAGAAACTGTCTGCTAAGAATATGTTGAGCATGGTCAGCCTTGGCTGGAACCGCGGGACAAAGACACGCCCCACTGAGAACAAGGGGTTGTACCCCAGCGTTGCTTGTAGGGATAGAACCCCATTGACACATGCGTTCTATTTATATACACAAACCGAGCAAGTGAATGATTGTCAGCCCAGGTATCCTATGATGCCGCGGTGTAACACCAAAGGTAAAGTTCAATAACTTGATTTTCCCATTCCGTTTAGGCATTTAACTGAGTATGGTATATTGTTGCCCAATTTGGCGTAATTTGAAACCCAAAAGGAGTTTGTTTAAAATTACGCTGTAAACTGGGCTTGCAGTTGCTTAATATCTCTTGCGGCAACTCACAAATTGAGAATACATGGCACATGAATAGCTTGGCTGTCTTCTCAGAGTTATTGGCTAAGGAACTTGGAATAAAAAGGGAGAATTAGCGAAATGATCCACTACTACCATAATGGAGATAAACTATTAGAGATGGGAAGCTTGACAATAAGTTGACGGACACTGATTTCCAGGGACTCTCCGCCTGCTGCAGGGGGTGAAGGAGTACGTTATCCCTGACCAGTCCAACTTGGCCCACGTGCACATCACAAAATTTCTAATCCAGGCTTGAATGTCCTTGGACAGTCCTGGCCAGTCATACGTCCATTTAACTTTATATGGATAATTTTTGTTTCCAGGGCGTCCTACTGCTGGGGAGTCATGGTGCAATTTGATGACTTTGTTGTGGAGGATGGGCAACACCCACAAGCGCGATCTAAACTGAATGTGGCACTCCACCAAAGAATAAAGAGACAGCTTGTGCGTCAGGAGTGCCAACTGATCTAATAGCTCCAAACTCTCCACACAAGCCATCTGGGCCGCTAGGCTCTTAAAACCAAGGGTTCATCCTGACCCAAATCCTCCACCATAATTATAAGAGAAACAATAGCTAAAATTTTAGGCCAGCACAATAACCTTTATAAGTTCTTTCTCATCCGTCTTCACCAAACTAAACACAATATTATAACTAAGAAAGTTAGGAAGCACATATAAAGCCCCTTCACAAATTTGTACTTGATATTGAAGCTGCAAAGGTCACAATACATCTAAGCTTGACAGTGCGCCAACTTCTGAGGATTTTGATACAAAAGGGCTTGATGATCCGTCTTCACAGTTACCTTGTGCTGAGCGCCTTGTAGAAGATACTGCCAGTGGGTCAGAGCCCACACCACAGCAGCCAACTCCATGTTGTAGATGGCCCAGGCTTGTTTGGAAGAGGAAAATCTGTGAGAAAAGTAAGCCGCATGGTGTTCCAGTCCATCATGTTCCCGAAGCAGGACCGCCCCACTACAGCAAATAAAGCATCACATGCTATGATAAATGTCTTGGTGGGGTCAGCTGTTTTAAATTGGGAGGAGACAAAAACACCTGTGTACAATGGCTTGAACGCCCGCTGGCACTCCTCCATCCATTATAATGTCACATTTCTTACCGTCAAGGGATGCAGCAGTGCGGTCAGTTGAGAAAGGGCAGGGGAGAATTTTCAGGAAGTTGCTGGCACCCAGTAAGCTCCGCAACTGCTTCTGGGTCATGGGGATAGTCATTTAAGGATGGCCTCGTGCTTTCTGGGGGGTATGGCGTACCCATCTTTCAAGATGAGGTTACCCAAGAAAGTAACCTCTTCACAAAAGAACTCACACTTTGATGTCTTGAAATAGAGTCCCTCCTTGTTCAAAGAAGCTAACACAGCCTTCAGGTCTTTCTTGTGTTGCTTGATAGTGGGGGAATGGAAAAGATATCATCAATATATGCCACCACGCAGGTGAACCTAAGGTCCCCTAGCACGTTTTTGATCATATGCTAAAATGTGGCTTGAGCATTATTCAGACCAAACTGCATCACCTGAAACTGAAATATACCACTCTTAGACTGAATGACAGTCATCCATTCCTAGTCCTCAACAGCTCAAATTTGGTTAAAAGCATTGATGATGTTAAAATTCGAAAACAACCAGTATTTAGTGATTGCCTGACTGACCATATGCTCAAGGAAGAGATGGTAGGGATCGTGTAACATCATAGTACTCAGATGACTGTAGTAAACGCAAGGCTGCAGCGTCCCATCAGCTTTCTGAGAGAAAACAATAGGCGATTAAATAGGGGATGTATCCTTGAATACCCAACCCTTCTTGAGCATATCATCCATCATATTTCAGAAGCCTTAACCTATTCTGCCATTTAAAAATACAATGGACAGTTAATATTGATCACCGCTACTTCCAAGCAGAACTTAATCATTTTCTGAATGCGGTGGAAGGTTGTTCTTTTTTTCCAAATCAAAAGTATCTTGGTACGCCACCAACGCTAATGTAAACTTGGGGGATGGTCCACGGGAGAAGTGAGCGTTGTGATGGAGCTACAGCCCCATGCTGAGGTAAGAGTGTTTTTAAGGGGAAACTCGCCTCCCAAATGGTTTTTACAAAAAAAATTGTGTTTTAATCTAAAGGGATCTCCACCAACTGGCGCCGCTACCAGTTCATCCCCATAATAATTGGGAATAGCAAGTCAGGCACCTCTAAAAATTGATTACAAAAACTGATTTGATGCCCAAAAAAGTCCACCTGCCATCTAACCTTAAAGGACAACATTAGAGACAATGGCTCGCCCAGAACTGAAGCCACTTCATCCAAATACAACTTAAGCTGCTGCGCCAGTTTCAAGATTATAGAGTTTCCCCAAACACCCATGTCAACCAATGACTCAAAAAACACTTGGTCGCACCCATCTACATTTTTGATGGTAACAGAAAAAACAAGCAAAATCTTGTTTATTGATCTGGCGCATAAAACCGCCGGCTGAGTGGTGATAATCATCAGGTCAGCTGGAGGATCTAAAGCAGTTGATGAGCTGGAGCCCATACCAGGATACTGCTTCACAATATCCCCATGCTGGGCATTCATCTATTGGGAAACTAATGGGTTAACGATTATTTTCTCATTCATAGGAGCACCTCATCGATGAAAGCTAAAGAAGGTTTGGACCTCCTTGGGAATGGGTAGCACTGCACCTTTGTCAATGCCCATCAATTGAATTCTGGGAGCATGAGTAGGACTGGGACTTGGGGAGACCCCCCAGGATACGCTGACAGAGTTATTTGAGCCCCTACCCAGAGGACACCTAGCATAGTGTGGCGCCAATCAAAGTTGCATTCAAGCACATTTGATTCACCATCTCCACTGGAGTGGCCCAAAAGCTTTAATAGTGGACGCAGTATCCAAGGCAGCGCAGAATACTTCCAAAACAACTTCCAGCGGAAGACAAAGTGCAGGGGCTTGTTCACAAAAATATTTTTGAATGATGCTAGTTTAGACGCATCCACTTAAGGAAAATAATTGAAGCAAATGAACCAATCTTGCCACCGGCGTCTGCAACGCTAATGAGGTCAGTACAATCAAGGGAGACAAAATCCCAGCCTGTTGGCTAAGCGCGAGATACCCTGCACCTAATGGCAGGCGTCAACTTCAACTGCATTCAACAAGGCCATACTCCCTTGGGCATCTGTCATGGTATAAGAATTCACCAGAGAAATTGCAAATTGCACTTGCATCTAAGCAAGGGCGTTGAACACCTGGTTGGCAACCTCAGCAGTTAGAGCTGATGTGGTTGAACCCAAAGGGTGGACTGGAACTGAGGTGGGACTTTCTGGAACAACATGTCTGGTGAGAAACTCCCCCCACCGCCACCTGGGAGCAACACACAAACATGACAGCTGACCAAATGTAAACTTTTGGGTTTGTTTACTGCACAGATTGGCCGTTGAGTAAAACTACAAACACTATTTGTATGGTGACCACTAGTAGGTGAGCTTAAAAATAAGTGGCAACGAATCCACTCTGGTAATAGTAATTGAGAAAAACAACTAGGGACTTATTTTCCCTTCTATTTTCAATTTAGAAGTAAAATATAAAACTATATTGCAGTTGAATCCTGCTTTTTATTAGAAAATGTTAGGGGTTTTTATAGGCAAAAGGCGGACAACTTTTCAGGTAATTTTCTGAAAATCAACTGATTAGTCCCCCAATCTTCTATCCCTTGGGATTAACTTCCGATGGTAGTGAATGTCTTCATCTTAATTAATCCTCAGCAGTGTAACCATTTATAGATTGGCAACCATCCCCATGTGTTAGGAATCATACACAGATGGTTTGGGGTCCATGTTACCTGATTACGGCTACTAGCTACTGCCAAAACAAGCGTTAAAATGCTTCAGTAGTTTTTTTAAAATGACCTAATTATTCAGTGCCTCTGCTGTATTGATTTATTATAGCAATCTGACTATTGGCAATCATGCCCTCATTGAATTACTAATTAACATTGTTGGGTGTGATGTCCAACAAAATATTAATCAAAATTAATTGTCAGAATATGCCCTTTAATGAATTTCAACTACTAATTTAGTCAGGGATAATCCCCAGCAAAATAGTAATCAGATCTCATTATTGGATTAGGTCTTTTGATTAATTATGACTTAAAAGTCATTTGGGCTTGATGCCTGACAAAATTATAACCAAAATCAACCGCCAGATTATATCCTTTGATTATTTATAATTAATAATTTAGTCATCAACCATTTCCAAACAATCGGTTGCTTTTAACAACCATCAATTTTTAATTTGGTAAGCGAGGTGAATAATGTGGTCAACCAAATTTCCAACATATCCCCCACTTGACCAGATTATTCAGCGAGATAGTTTTTCAGAAGCACTTGCTTCTTCTCAAGACTTAACTAATCAGCCTAGTTCAAAGGTCCATCTGCCAGACTTTATCTCATTAGCTCAGAGGTCATTTCTCGCTACTGCCTCTATTGAGTGTGGTCATATGGCCTCATGCCATACCAGGACTATTTGCCTCAACACCGGCCATAGCCTGGAAAACCTGTACTCCCCCAGGTTGGGCTCTCCATTTGCGATCAGAGCAGATCTTCTTCATTTTTAGAGATAATATACTTTAGCGCCTTAGGACTAATTCCAATGGACCCAGTTGCAACCCAAGCTGACCCTGCCAACAATAGTAGGTAACAATGCCCAATAGTTTTGAGTACAAGTAATTAAATTTTCAAATTTCTTCTTTTATATATATATTTTCATTATTATTTATTTATTTTCCTTTTTTATAGTTTTTTTACTTTTCTTTATAATTCTTTTTAGTGCCAATTTTTTTAAATACTTGCTATGAACTCAGTTAACTATACAACCATCAAGGATATTTTTGACTGTATAGGCATCCATTGCTGATTTGAAAATTACTTCAAATGGACCTATCCATAAGGAATACAGCTTAATTCGTCAGCCAAATCCATGCATATTATAATAGGATACTTTATCCCAATTTCAAATCCTTTTATGTGTGGTCATTTTTTATCATCATGCATTTTAGCCTGGATCCTTTTCTAAAGGGTTTGGCAAACACTTGGGATTGTAAATCAATCATAGTATTGGCTAATCAATTTAAATATTGATCTGTATTCATCCCTGAAGTTAATTCCAATGCTGAGTATAAAATTGGTGGTAAGGAGGCTTTTCTTCCATATAGTAATTCGAAGGGTGTTTTCCCAGTT
This sequence comes from Massospora cicadina, assembly GCA_022478985.1. NCBI lineage: Eukaryota > Fungi > Entomophthoromycota > Entomophthoromycetes > Entomophthorales > Entomophthoraceae > Massospora > Massospora cicadina. The sequence goes on along the minus strand of JAKSZP010008138.1, from coordinate 89,323 downwards.
TAGGAATGATAGCTGACATTACAGGTAAATGTCACTGTTCTTAAGTATGAAGCCCAAGTAGACGTTTTTCCTGCAATCAACTTTTGTAACGTTGCAGTTAAGGTAGCATTCACTCTCTCAAATAGTCCATTCATCTCTGGCCAATATGGGAATGATGCAACCCCCTTGGTTATCATCAATTCAAACAATTGGGGTATGACAAATGAGATAAATTCATTCCATTGTCATTCAGGATCACTTGAGGGCAGCCATGCTGATATATCACTTGATCCAGAATAAATTTGGCAGTATTCATTGCATCGACCTGTACCATAACCTTGGTTTCAAACCATCAGGTCAGGTGATCAATTACAACTATGATATATTGCATTCCTCCAGTGATTGTACTTAGAGGTCCCATGACATCAATTGATACTGTATTCCAGGCGAATCCTGGTCGCACTAAACGATATCCAGCCACATTTTTATGTGGCTTGTGGAGCTGACACTCTGTACAACAGGAAAGGAAATCCGCTGTATCATAGTTCAACAATTCTCAATAATATCGGCAAATATGCTCTAGAGTTTTCTTGAGGCCACCATGGCTGACAACTTTTTGAGCAGTGCAAATTATCTCCATTCATGCGGATGGTTTTGGGAACTAAAGCCTTTTATCATTCGCTATTTTGAATAGCTGTCCATTCTTTTTTTCTGTTCCCTCCATGGCTTTTTGTAACGCCATTTGAACTTCTGGTGGCTCGTCCTCCAACTCTCCTTTAACCATTTGTTAAAATAGGTCATCAGCACAATCTTGTACTGTAAGAATTGCCGGTAGTCAGGATAATCCATCAGCATTTTGTTTTTTATCCCAGGCACGATGTTCAATTTCATAGTCATATGCTTGCAATTTTCAAGGCCCATCGTGCTAATCTTCCCTCAGGTTCTTTTAAGTTATGCAACCAATGAAGAGATGCATGATTGGTTACAACCTTGAAATGTATCCCATGAATATAAACATGAAATTGCTTGCAAGCGTAGATAAGTGCAAGACATTCACTCTTGGTGAGTGTATAATCCCTAACAGCCTTGGTTAAGGTACAGCTGACATATGCCACTGGGTGTTCTTCATCTTGTTCATCCACTTGACTAAGTACAGCACCTATCGCTGTGAGCAATGCGTCTGATTGTATAATAAATGGTCGGTCAAAAATTTGATATTTGAGTATTTAGACTGGTCATCAAGTATCACTATAATTTGTCAAATGCTCCTTGGGCCATTTCATTCCATTTGAACCCTTTTTTTGGATCCTTAAGCAGATGGAATAATGGATCCGCTATTTTTGCAAAGTCCTTAATAAAATGGCAATAATAACCAATTATTCCTAAAAAAGATTTGTATATCACAAACACTTTTTGGCAATGACATCTTCTCAATAGCATCGATTTTTTGTTTTTGAGGTTGTAATCCATACGCGTTTATAATGAAGCCCAAATATTCTAGCTGCTCCTTAAAGAAGTGACACCTTTGAGGCTTGATTTTGAAATTGGCAGCAGTTAATTTCTTGAATACTTCCTCTAAGAGTTGTAGGTGCTCAGTGAATGTTTGACTAAATACATTGATATCATCTAGACAGACTAGTACACAGGACAATTTGAGGTCACATAAGATGGTATCCATAGCCCGTTGAAAAGTTGCAGGGGCATTACATAAGCCTTGGGGCATCCGCGTAGGTTGGTTGAACCCTTGTTCCATTATTATGGCACACTTCTCCTGGTCCTCAGGTGACATATCAATCTGCCAGTACCCTGAGATGGGGTCCATCTCCAAAAAGAATTTAGCCCTGCCTAACTGATCCAATGCATTGTCAATTCTTAGCAAGGGGTAAGAGTCTTTTTTTGTAATTTTATTAATATGATGATAGTCAATTACAACATGATTTGACCCATCCTTTTTTGACAATTAATATTGGACTAGCCCATGGGCTGGATGAAGGCACAAAGAATCCGTGCTCCAAAAACTTTTCTAATTCTTTGGCAACTACTGCCTCAGCTGCTTGGGACCTTAGAATAGATCTCATTCTAATTGGTGCAGCTTCCCCAGTGTCAATTTGATGGAGTACGTTTTCTGCGCACCCAAGGTCATGGTCATTTTGGGTAAAAATAGTTTGATATCATTTGAATAAAGCCAATACTTCATTTTGCTGATTTTTGGTTAATCCTGATAATTGTTCCAAAGAGATTAATGTATGAATGCATCCAGCCAAATCAGGCAATCCCATTTCACTTAAATCCCCAAATTCGTGGAAGGAATGGAGCTCTGTTATAGGGATTAAATGGAAAATGCAACTACTTGATTTCTCTTGATTATCATTGGTGTTTTTCCCAGATTAGCTAATAGAATATGAACTTCCCCATGACCAAGAATTAGAATTCCTGGAGCTACCCAAGGTTCAAAACTTAATATTAGCCAGGGAGCCTCGATTTCTATATATAATTGCTCAGGAATTTTAGAGTCAGTCCAGTATTGACCACTGTCTGCATCCCAGGCGGTAGGATTTATTCTTTTTTTACTCATATTGGGATCCCTCATTTTTCATTCACATGTTTTGGTAGAGGGTAATTCTTTTTCCCAACTAGTTTATAACTAATGGGAAGGATGCCATCCTTATATATCACGTTTATAAAGTTATTTCTCCGAGTGAGGGGGCATCCCCCTTCCAATGATAGATCAATGGTAGCATCTGGCCCAGGATTGTCATAGTATTCTCCTCAAAGTCACACGTTACTCTATACTTCCTCATGAATGTAGTGCCAATGAGAATATCATAATTTTGATTAGGTAGAACAATTGCTGGCTCAGACACAACTAGAGATCCAAAACGAAGAGGTAAGGCACTATAAGCCCCACAGGAGGTAGTAGGGTTGGGCCCAGCAGTACCATACTGCTTTCTATGTGCTATATCTGGCTAAATCTTTAGACGTTTTACCAATTTGGTGGACACAATATTGATTGGTGCACCATTATCAATAATAGCCCTTACTTCTACTTGGTTAACCAAAATGTCAGCATAAGTACACTCATAATAGTGGAAAGTGTTGTTTACTGAATGTATAATGGCATCAGTTGCTTAATCCAGAGTGTAATAATTTGAGCTGATATATCAGGAAATGAATCCTTTATGGTAGTGATAGGAATTGACACGTTAACGTCTTCCAAATTTGTCTTTAGCAATTGATCTTAATCATCAGCGTTTTTAAACCTTTTGCAAAAGTTGGCGAGCATAAGGTCAGGCAACTTCTGATATAATTTCAGGATTAATTGCATTTGTTTTTATCAAGTTATAGCGTGGATATTTTTACCTGTGCTCCGCTCAGAAGAATCATGAACAGGTTCATCCACAAATAGGTCGGAGGTATCAATTTCATCAAACTTGTCTGGGGGAACTGGGCAATTTGCAGATCTAGATTGTCCCTCATCTAGACCTCAGGGCCTTTTCCTGACTCCTCATAGGTATTGTTTTCCTGAACAACGTTCACCTGATTTTTTGGTTTCTTAGTCCAGCACTGGGCAGCATAGTGTCCAGTATTTCCACATCTGTTACAAGTAATGTGTGGGACATTACTAGACCATTTTGGACTGTTGGGGTTTTTCCCCATTTGATTGGGGAAATCCTTTTTGGGCTCAGGATTTTTTGCCAAATTTGAATTAAAAGGCTGTTGTTGTTTTACACTTCGATTTGGTGCATCAAAAGTGGAAGCCAATTCTTTCAGGTGCTCCACCATTTTGAGAAGTAGTGCTACTACTGGTGAAGGTTGATGACATGATTCAGTGTAAATCCTGATAGGTTCAGAGTGCTGCCTTCATAGCAATGTGAGCATCAAAAATCGCTCAGGTTATCAGCTACTGTCAGGATTTGTGCTTCTTCATAAAAGTGGTCAGCAAATTCTCCTATGGTTTCATCTTATTGGAATTGTATTCCCATGAACTCATGCTTTTGGTTAGCCTTTTGTTCAGGGCTTCCAGATTCCTTCATTATTGCATTTTTTGCCTCATTATAGGACCAATTTTCCCCTCACAAATGGGGTAATACCAAGTTTAGACAAGTGGTGTCTAAACAATCAATAACAGTAACGGCTTTTTGGCGATCACTGCAACTGAACATGGTCATTTCAAACAATCTGAAGAAAGCCAGGGCATTATCCCGATGAAAGGGTGGCAATTTTGGGGTGGGCCGAAATTCCTCAGTTTCCACATGCTCAGTTATAAGACGAGTAGTGCGGCTAGCCATTCTAGCACCAGTTGGTGTGTTGTTGGGGGTCATTGCCAAGATGGCGGCATATGCACTTGGCATATTTTGATAGGCTGAATGCTCCCTATATTAATTTCATCTTCAAATAGGTCCTGATCCCCAATCTCTGTTTCCACATGAATACAAGTACACTTATGTTTTTCCCATTCTTTTACTTGTTTCTGGAGCTGACTATGTTTTTCCCGTAATAAACGATTTTTCCAGCCTCAGCTTGAAGTGCTGCTTTGAGCAGGAGTAGCTCCTTCTCCACTTTGGAATACTGTTGCTCTAACTCAGATGTTTTTCTGAATAATTCATTAATAACTTCTGTGACAAGGTTGACATCTTCTTCCACCTTGAAAACATGATTCTCCATTTGAGATAAATCATCCTGAGCTGCTGGCATTATAGTGGTCTGATTCACACTCTCCAGCTCAGTCCATAATCGCTGAATCTCTCCCTGCACTGAAGACATGGTGGTACTTCTTGACAAGACTCAACTACGCCCCCTGTAGTGAGCACCAAGTGTAAACTTTTGGGTATGTTTACTGCACAGGTTGGCCGTTTAGTAAAACTACAAACACTAGTTGTATGGTGACAACTAGTAAGCTGAGTCTTCAAAATAAGTGGCAACGAATCCACTCTGCTAATAGTAATTGAGAAAAACAACTAGGGACTTATTTTCCCTTCTATTTTCAATTTAGAAGTAAAATATAAAACTATATTGCAGTTGAATCCTGCTTTTTGTTAGAAAATGTTAGGGGTTTTTATAGTCAAAAGGCGGACAACTTTTCAGATAATTCCTTGAAAATCAATTGATTAGTCCCCCAAAACTTCTAACCCTTGGGATTAACTTCTGATGGTAGTGAATGTCTTCATCTTAATTAATCCCCAGCAGTGTAACTGTTTATGGATGGCAACCATCACCAGTGTTAGGAACCATACACAGATGGTTTGGGTGCCATGTTACTTAATTATGGCTACTAGCTACTGCCAAAACAAGCGTTAAAATGCTTCAGTAGCTTTTTTAAAATGACCCTAATCGTTCAGTGCCTCTGCTGTAATGATTTATTATAGCAATCTGGCTATTGGCAATCATGCCCTCATTGAATTACTAATTAACATTGTTGGGTGTGATGTCTGAAAAAAATATTATTTAAACCAATTGTCAGATTATGTCCTTTAATGAATTCCAACTACTAATTTAGTCAGAGATGATCCCCAACAAAATAGTAATCAGATCTCATTATTGGATTAGGTCTTTTGATTAATTATGACTAAAAAGTCATTTGGGCTTGATGCCTGACAAAATTATAAACCAAAATCAACCGTCAGATTATATCCTTTGATTATTTATGATTAATAATTTAGTCAGCAACCATTGCTGAACAATCAGTTGCTTTTAACAACCATCAATTTTTAATTGGCAAGCGAGATGGATAATGTTGTCAACCAAATTTCCAACACCAAATAAGAAGCATGAGGCAAAAGACCAACTGCAAATTCATCTGATAAGTGAAAACCACTGCTTCACCCAACTCTAACAGAAGGTTGGAACTGGCAGACACTATGGGTCAGTTAATTTATTCACAGAATTTGCAGATAAAATTAAGACTGGCATTTTAGTTGGGGTGCGTAAGCACTATAAGACAAACTAGAATGTCAAGGACATTGCCATTCACGCGAATTGATTAGATAAGTGGTAGGGAAAAAAACAGAGTTTGACAGCTAGTAGCCATCATATTTACTAACATGATAAGCAACCAGATAACGGCCCCTGAGGGCATCTAAGGATATGGAAACAGGAGACTCATCAGTTACAATGGTGGGGCCAAGATTTTCTGCAGGGCCACTAGTGCTAGATTGGGCGGCAAGGTCACAAAACCTCACCCAGTGGGGAGATAAGATCTCCAACGTCATGGTCACATATTTCAGCCAGAGTGTTCTGTCAAACGGGAATATGCCCAACAGGTCATGCCTATGATATCCCCATTCAACAAAATGGGGAGCAGTATGGTGAGCATGGCCATAGGGCCTATCATGATGCAACCTAAGGAAAATGGTTTATGGTTACAGAGGCAGCGAACTCTAAAAATTGAATAAAAGTAGATTTTTGGTTGGGAAAAGGGTAGTTTAATATAAAAATAAGAGTAAAGAATTTACCTCTAACTGTACCAGTGAGGGACGGTTGACTTATGGCCTTGGTTCTTGGTAATAAGAGAAAATGCATAAACGAAGGAGTTATGAGCACAACCAACTTTTTTAAGAACAAAATCTCGCAACTAACTTGACACCAAATTGGCCTTCTACTGGCCATCCAACTCCTGTTCAATTTTACTGCTAAATTGTTCCTCCCATCACCATTTCACTTAGCTCAGCATCACTTTGTTCAGCAGGTGGCTGGAATAGCCCTTGGCCTGGGCATTGGGGCTTTGTCCCATTGGATAAATTAATGGGTTCATACATTCAATCTCGCTGGGTTTGGTTCCCCCAAGTTATTTAACCTTTCACCTTAGTGGTGCAACCTGAAATTACCATGTGAGATGTTTTATCAATTAATTAAGATTTTACGCCTTTTCAACAGAACCCAATATTGGAGCTGAGGTGACATAGACACCTTCGCTCTTTGGCAGGCGTCTTCTCTCCACCACAACCTCTACACACACTTCCTAAATACACCTTAGAAGCTCACTCGTGGTCTATTATGGTGAGGAGGGAAGAACCCTCATAGGATAGGCCGTTACCCACCGTTTGTCCACCACATGGGCGAGATTTCCCTGGGTGATGAGGGGGACGGCATCCTTTATGGGCTCTTTTTTGTATGAAAAGGGAACGCCTTTTAGTCAAGGCGTAGGGGATGCACCCCTGGACTTATAGTGGAGGGTTTAGTAAATGTTGAGGGGTTCTTATCAGGACTTACATTATATTTTCCTTTCAAAAAAGGGCACTTCCACCCATTACAGTCTGAGCTAAGGCATAGTTTTGTGTATTTTTGAATAGTTTATTGCAATAACTGCAGTTACATTATCATGAGACAGAGACCATCAGTTCAACTTAATGAATCTCTTCCATGAGCTCTAGATCTTGGTGTAGTCTTTGGCTCTCACTCAACTATTCTCATAAGAGAGGTTAGCATTCTAAGTTAATGTATACCGGATTGAGCAGCGAAACTTTTTGAAAGATATAATAGCCTTGACTTCATTTATTGAAATTCGTCTATCATTATAGGTTTGGGACACGTGGGCATGGTGCTTTTAAATGTGATTAACTAGACATATAAAACACGTTGTGATGTCTCTGATATAAATGGATTCTTTGTCCTGAAGGCACCATTTCCTAAGCCCTTTATTATCTCATGAAAATAAACGTTTTCATAATAGATTTCTGTATAAGAACTTTTTTTCTGTTTAATTTTACTCATGTTATTCTTTTCTACTATGTTCTTATACTAGTGAACTAATTTATTTTTGATGATTCCCAATTTAACTCATTAGTGTAAATAACTTTTTAGGCTTTTCAATGAGGAAGCTCCATTTTAGCAATTATGTCTAATTTGATGCTTAGGTTTCCATGAGTTAATTGAGATGATTCTGATAGTTTTAAATTACTAAAATTGAGGTAACATTCGCATCACTTGGAAATAAAGCCAATGTAAGACTCAACCTATATCATGTTAATGCTGCAGGTTAATGAATAGTAGCAAAGCTATTCTCCAGAAAAAAAAATAAGATTCTATTAGGTTGCCTTGCATATCATAAGTGATCTAAATATATGAAAATCATATCCTGTAAAAATTATTTTATGCATTATTATTACTAGATATTATTTTTAACTGTTTAGTTTATTTAGGCTAGAAGTGGCTAAGTATTCTAGATGAGCTAAGGTCAAATTTTTCCTGAACTGTTTCTGACTCGAATTCATGCTTCCTGTTATGATACAGGAAGCTTTTTTTTAATAAATAAAACCTCAATAAACTGTGATATTGCCGCTTTTTGACAAGTGGTGCTCACTACAAGGGGTTTTTGAGCTGGCGTTGCAAGTCAATAAAGAGTAAGCAAAATAAGCAGAGAACTGTTTAGTGAAGAGTGAAACTTCTGAGTTGAGTATAATGTGGGCCAAATCCCTTAGAGTGGATTTAGAGTACGTTGAAATGGAGACCGCTGTAAAAATTTATAAGTTAATACATTAACCTTTTAAGCATCAAACAAAATAAAAATAAGATATAGCAAAACTTCACCTTCTAGTTGGCAATATAAAGACTCTGAAACAGGCTAATATAAGGGTTCTTAGCCGAGTTATCAGGACCTAAAGTTACAGCTTTGGACTCCTTATCCCTTAAGCAAGGATAAGACTTAATGGGGAGAGTCAAGACCATGGAGAGTATTATGACGAAACAGGGTTTGGACATGACTAACATGTAAGATCTTGTTATTCTGCAAAGTAATTCTTGAACAACAATCCTGAAAACTCCTATAGCTTTTCAAAAAGATATAGAAATTTAAGTGGAAGTATTTAAAGTTAAAAACATGAAAGTGGAACTGGGAAAATTGTGAGAAGACCTTTGCTGATTTTTATCTAAGTATCAAAGAACCACCAGTTGTTGTATAAAAACTCCTTGGAGGTGAACTGACATGTTCAGGGGGGAAACCTACTCTGGGATGACAGCCTTGCTGAGTCCAGTCGTGGAAACCAGTGGAAGGTTCTGAAACCCTGGCTTATCCAATATATACACTGCCTCATCAGTTAAAGTCACTATCAGGTGAGTAAGTACTGGCCTGCAATACACTTAAGACTATAGAATTTTCTAAACAGCATAATGCCAAAGTTTTAGAGGTACAACGTTCCTGCCTTATTTTATGATTTGAAAGTCCATGGTAAGATGTGTTGATTTTAAAAAGGAGGTGACCGTGATCAACTGTTTTGTTATGGAAATTCAGAATCTTGTCTACCTCAATTAACTGTCAATGATTGGGTTTATATGGAGTTCAGTGAGGCCAATATGGTGGAGTTCAGAAGCTTATACATGTTACCAATGGAAGCAAGAATTATGGAACTTCAGTTCCAAAAGAATGAGACCATCAAATTTTTTGCTGATTTTTTTAAGAAGCCAGATACTCGCCAGGGCAGGAGTGTTGACTGATTTTGATGCTTGTATTGCAATAAAATTGGTGCTGTGTGGCCATGAGGATCTGATTAGCCCATGATCTCCGCCTTGAATGCAGAAATGAAGCTTTATATAATAAAGTATCTATGACTTTGCAGGACCACTTTGTGCCCCTAGCAAAAGCTAGCATAACTCTAATACTGGAAATATAGGTTATGCTGGGTAATGCACTAATAATGACTCAGCAGTAGCCAAACCCAGAGTTAGGATTAGTTTTTTGAGAAACTCAGTAAGGGAAATATAAGAAACCAGATCATCTGTTTTAAGTGTGCCGAGTAAGGCCATATTATGAAGAACTGCTAAAGTAAACCGTACAAAACTAATATGGTTATACCTGCCAGCTATCAAATGTCTTATGCAGGAAAAGATCAAACAGAATAAACATATACCATTCTATTCTCGCCTATGCTCAAATTCCCCCTACACTTAGCGAAATGACCATATAAAGCAAAAAAGGTGAACATCATGGCTCCTGTGGTCACCCTTTTGCAAGCAAAGGCCACTGAGCCTGAAAAGATTGAAAAGTTGACGCTATTGAATGTGAAGCATCTTAAAACCATGCAAATGTACATGGAGCAAATAGCAGTACCTTGGACGATGTATAACTTAATCTCATGGCCATTTTTACAGGAAAATTTCTTAATGTAGCTAAACAGCTTTCTAAACCCTTTAATTTGGCTAATGATACCAAAAACTTTGAGTAAACAATATTTCCTCTAATACTAAAAGCACTTATGCTTATAATTGGCAATTCAAGTAAAGGTTTGAGCCATAATTGGTAGTGGAGCTCCAACTAAGAATATTTCTATGAAGTTAGTATAAGAGTTAAGTAATGCATCTGATGTGGATCATAATAAGGTTTACAGAACGGCAAGCCTGCATACTATTAATTCTTTAGAAGCATCTGGCGCCTTGTCTTTACAGTTTAGATCCTTCCTTGTAACCATGTTGGCAATAATTCTTAATTAGAGTTAGAAATATTAACTACCACTAACTTCATGCAACAGTATGGAATTTTGTGTTTTCAAGAAGATACTCTCAAAATTTCAAGGCAAATTTGCCACCGTTTTACAACTGGAAAGGGGATCTACCACCAAATACAAAAAATAATAGTCTGGTATATGTGATTGGGATCATCACAGTAAAGTATCATCTAACTGGTAAATATCCTTAGTTGCAACCAGTTCTAAATTAAAAAATGTCAAGAGATTCCCTTAAGGATACAAAGAGAAGTTTTTTTGTAAATTCAATGAGCAGGTTATCATAGAAACTGGCCTTACTTTAGTAATCCCCAAATATCTGTATGCTGTAATCCACGAACCTTTGCAAAAAGGAGTAACTAAACAGCTTGTTGTACCTAGGATTTTAATTCCCAGTTATGGTGAAATTCAGGTACTGGTTGCCAACCTGTCAGATACAATGATATGGATATAAATTATTTGAGGTGGGTTGACCTTGGTACAAATACCACACTGAGAATGTTTTCTAGCCAGTACAGGTTTCTGAACTCGAAACCTGCACTAGGGGTGGAAGCAGTTTTACCTGAAAGGCTAACCACCCTTACAATGATATGGATATAAAAGAATAAGTATTGTCCTTAGCTTACTTAGTTCCTATTTCGGAACATAAATACTTTCATGCTTTTGGTCAGTTGAAAAATATTATTATACATTGATGTAAAATTTAAGGAAATACTTGACATATTTGATTGGGATATATTTACAGGGATCTCAGAAGAACATAATGATCACTTTATAAAATCATTTTTATGATATTCAAGGGGTGTTTGAAAAAGGAATTATGACCTTGGTTAAGCCAACGTTATAGTTATAAGATCAATATTGAAGATCAACTGCCAGTTCATATGTGGCAAACCTGAAGTACATGGAAGTTATGGTATAGTTGCAAGGAGATGGCCAAACTAACTGATAATAGGTTATTAATTCCATATTTAAGCCTTCCAGCGAGTCCAATATTAATAGTAGGAAGTAAGATGGATCCATCCATTTGGCATAAATTACTGACGTCTGAATAAAATATAGAATGGACTCAAACCCACTACTGCATATTTATGATGCTCTTAATTTTTAAAAAGGGCTCAATTCATTTCTGCAATGTATCTTATATCCAGTACTGGGAAAATGACCAATCTAAAGGGGATTATTTAAAATGGGCAATCATTACTGACCATGGGCTAAATAAGCCAATGCAGATGCCATAGGGTCTTTACAATGTGCTGCTATGTTCTAACAAGTGATGGGTACTGTGTTCAGAGAACTGAAGTTATGCATTTTTTGCTTACTTAGACAATATGAATGTTTTTAGTCTCACTTCTACAGATCAACTTGATTTCTTAAAAGTAGTTTTTACAATCAATTAGAAGAAGATTTGAAGGTAAACCCTCATAAATTTTACTTATATAAAGAAAGTTTAAAAATTGGATTTTATCAATTCCAATGTACTACGCACTCAAAAAAACCCAAGTTTGAGACAATTAGGGCCATTCTCAACCTAAGAGTGTTCAAGGTATGCAGCCAACTTTAGAAAAGGTCAGCCAATAATGCCAATTCATTAGTAACTTTGCTTCCATCTACATGCCGCTTTTTCGGTTGTTAAAGGACCCTAAAAGAGCTTTGTATGGTATAAGGAAGCTCAGGATTCCTTCAATGCTCTTAAAATATGTTTAATGACAAACCTGTTATTTCAATGTCAATTTTAAATGGCTGTTCACTATTCAAACGGATGCATCCTTGATGGCATTCAATGTCATGGTGAATAAGCTGGACTAATTTGACGATGAACACCTATTTGCATATGTAAACTGTACCTTAATTAAGCAATAGCAAAATCTTATTGTGAACAAGTGTAAATGTCTTTTGTAATATATGCCTGTAAGCAGTTCAAGTATACATTCATGTGCTCCATTCTACGGTGGTGATTGGCTATTTCTCGCTGAGATGGCAGCAAATTTAAAAAGCTTGAAGGGAGGTTGGCCTGATATGCTTTAAAGTTACAAGCATATGATTATGAGATTGTACGCCAAGCATGTGACATTCATCAAGACGCTGATGGATTGTCATGGTTTACAGCTGTTCTGGTGCTTCAGAGTGAAGCAGATGTGTTATATGAAAAGATTCTTACTTGTAATATTGAGGATCAGCCAGTGGAGATTCAAAAGTATTATACAAAGCGATGGAAAGCATAAAGACTATTAAGTGTCAGTTGTCAAAAATTTTCAGAAAAAATCCTCAATGTTTCCACACCCATCCAAGCACACTCTAATTATCAACGCAGTTCATATTGTAACTGTACATGAAGGGTTGCATAAAACCCTAGAGCAGGTTTAATTGGAGTATTAAGGGAATCCCTTTTTTCAATGTCATGGAAAATCTTGTTTGTTGTGTGATGTGTCAGGCACACAAGCCCTTTAGGGATTTCAATACTTTCCGGCTAGTGGAGCCTGGGTTTGCATGGCATATTGTATCCACCAATCTAGTAGGGCTTTTGACCACGAGTTTTGAGAAAACGTTATGTCATGGTAGCTATTGATCACTTGACTAGTTGAGTAAAGATTCAGGTTATAGCTAAAGTAGATACCAGCAGCACTGCCTATTCTATAATGGAGCAGTTAACTATTGGTATGACTACCCTCAAGTTATTCTTAGAAAATATTGGCAGAAAATTTACTATTAATGTCATTTCAAAACTAAACGAATTAATGTAAATACAAGGATTACTGACTATACCAACCATCCAGAAACCGATGGAGAGATTGAAAGAGCAAATGGTACTCTGGCTGCTACCTTGAAAAAGATTGTTTCGGAAAACTTTCCACATGGGCTACATATTTGTTGGTGGTAACTTTTTTCTATAATTTTAGTTAGTATTTGTCAATTAGAAAACCCCTTTTGAATCGCTTTATAGACGTCTGGTTAGCTTGCCTCCAGTTTTATATATTGGTCATGAACCAAGTCTAGCATTGATGCCTCTACAGTATTTGGAGAGATTGACGAAAGTTTTGGTAGGGCTACAGTCCTTCACTTACACCATTACTCTCATGGAAGCTCAAGGTTAATGACATGTATATAGAAATAATCAGCTCTTCCGAGTTTCGAAATTGAAAAGAAAGTTATTTTTTGTGACACCCATGGTCTCAGACGGCGGAATAAATTAAAAAGTCTATTTCATACCCTTCAAGATCCTTGATAAGTCATCATTGGATGCTTACATCATGAAGGATCTCTCCCAATGGTCATATTATGATTAGGTTACATGATAAGTTTTTAAGAGCGTGCAATTTATTATCAAAAAGGCGTGACTTTTTTGGTATTTTATAAATACCAAGTTGCTCTAATATCAGGATGTGTTCAATTTTAAGTATGGCTTATTGCCATCAGCTTCTTCAGCAATGGTTGCTGACCACATTCTTTTTGGTTATGCCGTCATTTTATTGCTACATATGCCACCAGTAATTTCCCACTTTGTTTTATGTTTTTAGCAATGTATACCGCCGTTGTATTTCAACCCCTCTAGGATGTAAGGGTTGTGCAAAGAAAATTACTTCAGTAAACCTGTTGAAAAAGACAATGTGTTTAAGTGGGGGATGTGCTGCAATTTTAACTATGTTATTCTTTTTTCCAACATTTTTTAATACTAGTGATCAGATTTACTAAGGATGATCCACAAGATGACTCATTAATGTTGATGACTTTTAGGCTTTTCCTGGAGGAAGCTCTGACTTAGTATACAATCTTTTGTAGCTATGTTGATGCTTTTTAAGCTCCTGTGGAAGGAGTTTTATAACATAAATTATGTCAAGTTAATGATTTAACTTAGATGAGTCAATGGGGACTTCTGATAGTTTTAGTGTACCAGACTTGAGGACACAGTTTCCACCACTATATAATCAAGCCAATAGAAGTTTTAACATATAGTATGTTAAATGCTGCAAGTTTATAATTAGTAGCAAACTTGTTCTCCTGTAACTGATGCTGATGCTTATAATAGGTGAGCAATAGATTGCCAGCTAGTGATTTATATACATGTGAAAATTATACCTAAAATTCATCTTGTGCCTTGGTCTTGGTAGATATTACTTTAATTTTTAGCTTATTTTAAGCCAGAAGTGCCTAAATAAATTTGAGTGAACAAACCAATTTTTGCCTGAACTGTTATTATCTTAAAATCATTTTTCCTGTTATTATCCAGGAAGCTTTATGATTTAAAAAATAAACCCTCACAAAACTGTGCAATGCTACTTTTCAGCACATGATAATATAGTAATAATCCAGAATGACGAGACAACTTTTCTTAATTTCATATCTATGGTAACGTTTTTTTTCTAAAAACTTTTTAAAATCCTATATTGCTTTAGAAAGATCTCCCAAACAAGATCCTGTGTTCTGCAAATGTGGTTCAGAAGTTCTTCCGCTGGCAGAATTGTGAAACTAAGGGTAGCTTCAATCTAAAATGGGGCTATACCTTAGGTTGTTCTCATATGGGTAGAAATAGGTGGAACCTTGAGGGCATTATTGTATGTAAACTATGCTATAAGGAAGTCTTAAGCTCATTTGTCATGGCTTAGTGAGGCATAATAATGGAGGTATTGTTACAGAGTTTGATCCTTCCTCTATTTTGTCATCTGATTAAGGGTGGTAAGTATTTAAAAGTCAGGGGTTGATATGAAGAAGATCAAAGAGAGTTTATAAAAACTGATGTTAAATAGGGGGTCCACATTTTCATAATATCTCTCTGGGTAGACCAAATGTGTAGAGCACATGCGCCTCAAACATAGCACAGTTACTTCTGAAATGACAATGTATTGCATGAGAGAAAAAAGAAAATTTGGTAAATAAAATTGATAGTAACCAAGATTTCATCAAAAACTTGGAAGGAAATAGCTTTATTATGAAGTCAACAGAAACTAGGTATAGGGACCCACAATTTGTTGAAGGGAATATAGGAGGCCTTCCCTTCCTGTCCTTTTTGAATTAGAGTAGGCGTAAAATTCAAAGGCTAATCCACAAGGAAATCTCTTTGGTGCCTAGCCAATTGTATGATCTCTTGACCTAATCTACACACTTCTTAGGCCCATGATGGCCCACTGATGGATAGTTTTGATGCTCCTGGATAAACAGGATATCGAGGGAGGAAAGAACTCAGACTCTTTCTTAAAAAGATTACCCTTCTTTAAGGAATAGAGGCTATGCTTATAAGACTTAATCTTCAAGTACATATATAGCTCAATTTTTACTGGAAAGATTAACTGAGCAGAAAAGACCTGGGCTTATTAGTGTGCATCTGGAAGTAAAATAACAATTTATACTGAGAGAAAGGCGAGTATAGATATTTGTGAAGAGGGGATACAGTTTAAATTAAGGGTCACCTGTTATGGGATTTAGAAAAAAATTATGACTTAATATGTCTTAAAACATTCATGGTCCTTAGCAAACTCATACTTTATGTAAAAGTCACATAAGCCACAGAAGGTGAAAACCTGGTTTGAGCTAATTTATGTAGCTTTTTGTAGCACATCAGAGATTAGTGTTGTTTCTCGCTATAACTATTATAATTTACCCCTTGGATAAGTATCTCTAGCGAATCAGTTCCTAGGACACAGCCTCTAGCCCAATGTCATATAGTGGCTAGCTTGCCAGGAGGTTTTAAATTTGTATTAGAATTAGATGACGTGGTGCTCAACTCCATCATGTTCCTGAAGAAGGTGTAAGTCTTGGGGGAACGTCCCTTGGCTCTCAATCGGGCCATCTTCCCATTCCTGAATAAAAAGACACTGAAGAGGATGGCGGTACCTCTCATCACTCAGGGCGACCTCACTCACATAGTAGATGAGCGATGGGTAACAGCTCGTCCGCTTTAGATCCCACCTTCAATACCCACACTTACCTTGGCAGAACTGTTGCGGGGAATTAGTGAAATCTGTGCTGAGATTACCATATTGAAATCGGTTGGATCTAATTTGGCTGGCAATCTTACTGATGCCCAAAATTTGAATGACTGTAAAAGCATGAAGAATGAGATATTGGCTGGACTGACCGACAGTTCCAATTCAATCTCCAGACCAGTTGAAAAAATAATGGGCACTATTGATGAGGGTTCAAAGCCCTCAAATAGTAATTCAGGCGTTGCGCCCAATGTGCTGCTGTTGACCAAACGAATGGTTAAATGACCGAGCGCGGGCAGGTTGGCTGTCCCAAACCTGTTCCCAACCAAATGGACCTGTCCCTATAAGGGATGGCCTTGGGGGATTCCCATCATCCATCAGGCCAAATGCCATCTTGCTATTTTGTCAAGAAACGTAGTCAAGCCCTGGTTTGGACGTTTGATGTTGAACTGACAGAGACTCAGCCCGCCACCAAATTTTGCAATATCAATTCCCAAAGAATTAACCCCCCATTCCCAAACAATGCGCCGGTCAGGCCAAATTTGTTGGGTCCTGACCCCCTCCTGTCACTACCCAATTGACCACTATTTAATCAGTTGCATGGCACTGAGAAAATTGTTGGTCAATTTTCTTTCTTTCTTTTCCTAATAAAATTTTACCAAAAAATAAAATTTTCTTTATTTTCTGTTCTAACCACATCCCAGATGGCATTTCCCTATTGGCCCATCACCCTGCACTCCGGGTGGGCTTTACCAATTCTTTTGGTCACCATGGCTCCCTCTATCGCCAATTGGGCCCAGCGAGTCTGACACTTTTGGTCTTACAACCCCACTCTTATGAATTTCTGACAACAATACACAGGGATTTTATGGCCCTATGTACAACAATGGATATTGAGAACCCATCTCCCTATTGCCCCCAATGAGTTGGCCTCTCAAACCAAGAATCTCGTCGAGACTGTCCCAGTAATCCCACCTCCTGCAGTTAGAACCACTGAGTTGGGAATGGTTTCAGTGTGGTTTGTCGTTGGGAAACTCCTTACCCTGTTGTTATACCACCACTTCGTGGTACTACATTTCCCAGCTCCATATCAAGTTGTATGGTCGGCAATGCCTTTGGCATTCTGGCTTGCTTTTTGAGTGTTCACACATCCCGACTGGCAGGCTGTTCTAAACTTCTTCTGCCGTTTCCATGACATAAGGCTTCATATACAGCGACTAATGATGTATCACAGGCCACAATGAAGGACTTTGGTGTGTCCTCATTATGAAAAAATGGATGTTATAGGAAGACCTAAATGATTGGCTCAAACGCCTCTTGTATTCGCTTATCTATTTTAAAGGGCATTTCTCTTAATTAGTGGTTGGATAGGTACTGCTAATTGAGAAAGTAGAGATCTCCCTAAGGAAGGTCACGTTTTCCTGGTAGCTCCTAAATAATTCTTTTATAAATTTAATTTGTTTGCCATATTCTTATCTCCAGATTACATGAAAATTCAGCTTATCTTTAAAGATGATATTACCCATAAAGGTCACCTATTATATCTAGAATTTGTACTTAGAGGGTTTGAAAAAGAGCACTTCCATATGAATAAAAGCAACAAATGCTTCTAAATAATTAGTTATGTGAATCCAGCTGATAGGATTAATACTGACTTATCAATATGGATGAGTTGAACCAAGGTAACTACAGAATACCATTGGATAGCTGACTAAATTAAAAAAATGTATGTTATAGATGATAAGTTCTTTAGGTTTATGACTAATAACAAAGGAATAAGTAACCTAAGATAAGCCAAATTATAGTGGCTGGCGCAACTGATGAGTCAGGGATGGTAGCCTTCAAAATCAAAGGCTGTTTAATGGTAGAACCTTCTAAAAGGGAGTTAAAAACCAAGTTTGATTTTTCTAAAATAGGCATTAGGTGTTGGAACTAATTTCATTAGCAATGTGAGTTTGTGGTGCTTTATGGCAGCAATTATTGAGGACAAGAAAAGTTGTATCACATGCAGTAATCCATTCAAGAGCTGATGATACACAGTTTAGTGATAAGCGCCACAATGGCTATTAATTAAAGACTGGGATCATAGCTGGAAAATAATTACTTCATACTACATAAAGTCAGAAATTAAATTAATGAAAGGTTTTTTGAGTAAGATTAGTAAAAATGTGCAAACGGTAGAGCTTGAATGGGAATGCTATCTTTTAAATCTATCTATAGATTAAAAGAGTGTATATTGTAGCAGAACAGTTTCCTTCATAAAAATTTCGATGGATTAAATTACATGCTATTTAAAAGATCTCTGTCTAAGTAAGTGAGTCAGTGTTTTCAACCCTTATTTAGATTGCTGTTTAGAAAAATATAAAGTTATCATGACTTGATCACAGCCTGGGCATATGGCGTCGAGCTTTCCAGAGAAACTTGTGAGGCACGCCCACAGGAAGGGGTATTATGGCTGATTAACAACTCAAATTTAACTAAGGTTAAAACATCCTTAACCTAAGGAGGACGGGATCACTGCACCATCATTTGAGTTGTAAGGCTTAGATGTGTTTACCAAAAATAAAATTCGCTCCAATTGACTTGTTTACAGTAAAATTCAGTTTACACCCCTTGGAAGGACGTAAACCCCTTTTATGATAGATTTGGCGTTGAATGTGGAGGCAACTTAAATGCTGAAGATTCCCTTTGGCTTCAACACCTCCTTGCAAAGCCTTTAATCCTTTTTAGAAATCATCGGTAGTTTTAAGAGCTATTATGGGGATATTTTAAGTGGATGCTGTAACCTATCACTCATCAACTACATGGAATAGGTCACCCTTGTTGGTGAGGGGCACATCACCTTCTTGAACCCTTTTTTCTATATGGTGCTCTTTTCTGTAAAAGACCAAGGGCGGACGCCTAGAACTTACATTAACCTTTTCATTTTAACCAGGATGGTTACTCTATTTAGCAATCTGTACAATTGCTTGATTATTATGTGCTTTGGGTTTTTAATAGCGCTAATAACTGCAATTTCTTTTTCTTTAGGGTGATCAGGAGCCAAAGGAGGTATGTTGTAAATCTTCCACTAGCTTGCCGCAATTTGCACAGTCCCTAGTACTGACCCATCATTTACATATAGAGGATAAGTCTTTCTAAGAAATTTAATATTTAACATATTAGAGTGACTTTCTAGAATCCAGGGTGCTTCAAACTTGGGCTTCTGGGGACCTTTCAACAATTTTGGCTTTTAAATTTTTAGTTTAGCATTATTAAAAGGAGGATAACAAGGAAGCATGAAAAAAGACATATTGGGTTTAATTGAGAGTTAGTGCCAAACGGAATGTCCATTCCAAAACTTTTCTACCACATGGTAAATCAAACGGTTGCTTGATTATTTCTTTGAGGGGACTTTTATCTTTAGATGACACATGTCTACCATAACCAAAGATATCATTTAAAATCATTATAGGGGTGCCATTTGCAATCTAAAACTTCATGTATTCATTTTTAACCTTAGAAAAATGTTTTAACCCAGGTTCTTGGTATCATGAATTTGCAATACGCGTGCCTCATCTTAAACCACTTCTGAGAGAAAGAGATGGCAATATGAGAGGAGGAGTTACACCATAAATACTCTACATACAGGGAGAATCTATTAAAATGATGATTTATATTTTTGTATGCAAGTTGCGCCAGGGTATCAGCAGCACATTAGTCCTATGTAGCGGAAGAACAAATTATAAAGATGCTGTTCTCAGATCTGGTGAACCTATCTATCTGTCTGTCAGATTTTGGATAATATTTAGTATAATAACATGAATTTATTCTTGGAATGCTAAAGGAATAATAGAATAAGGCTTAAGAATCGGAGAACCCAATTACTCACTATTTCTAATGGTGACCAAACATAGCTAAGGAATGGTAATGAAAATGTATGGTAGCTTTTCATGAGAAAATACTTGATTGATGTTGAATTTGTAGTCACAAACTTTAGCAGATATCCATCAAATCTATTAATGCGTCAAACCCATTGTAATGATAAAGTATCTCAATGAAGTCATTAGATATGGAGGTCCAAGGACCTTAAACCTTCTGTAATGGGTTTAATAGACCACGCCTCCCTGACCTATCTGATTTCTCATGGGCACAAGTAACTCTTTATCTATTAAGGTAGTCACACCTTTAAGATAATAGTACAATTAGATTTATTTATAATAGAGCAACACATAATTTATTCCTATATATTCCACAACTGGTTGGTCATAGTGTTTTCTACTAACTTCTTATAAAGCATTGGAGGTACACAAACTCTGTTTTCATACAGAATTATATGATCTTTCAGGATATAGTGGAAATTTTGTGATGCAAGGTTTCTAGTTAAACAAATTTTCCAGCCCCTGTAATTAAGCTTTTTGTGCAGCCATAACGTGGGAAACCAGAGGTATATCAGGATTCCAGTATTCAATGGAGACCACAAGGGGTCAAAAAATAATCTGAGAGAGTGGGATGACCATACTAAGTATTAAGACTCTCATCTCTGGGCTTAAGGAGGGGTTATGACTCAACGTAAAAGGAAGAACATTCAGGGCACCCTTAACAAACTCAGATTAAGATTTAAAACTGCAATAATTCTGATATAGTTAGGCCTGATGATGGTCCAGTTTATGCGGCTTCCTGAATACATGAGGGATTGATGGTCCATTTAGAAGATAATTTTGTGTTTCACTCCCAGGGGAATATACCACTGATATATGAACACTCATGCCAAAAGAGCAAGCTCTTATCATAGATTGCCATGGTTGTTACAGGTGAAGTATTTTCAAGAAAACTAAGTGATATGATGCTCTACTCCATCATAGTCCTGGATTAACACATCCCCAAAGATATAGAAGATGCATATATATCACAATAGAAGGCTTAGATATATCAGCATGCTTGAGAATTTGTGCAGAGATAAATACCTCCTTAATGGCATCAAAAGCTTGTTAGCAGGCTTCAGTCCACATAAAGGATACATTTTTTTATCAAGGTTTAGAGGGATGCCGCCAATTAATATAGCATCGGGAATATTTTTAAAGATAGTTGGCTATGAAATTGTGAAGTTTTTATTTTTAATGTGGGGTCTGAAACTAAAGGGTTGGATTAAAGTTTACAGGGAGTTATTGCTTTTCCATTTTTGGGAACCAGGTTACTTATAAGAGTTACTTCTAAAGAACTCACAACTTAAAGGCTCAAGTACCAATCCGCTTTCTGAAGGGCAGACAGAATAACATAAGAACCTTTGGATGCTGCTGATAGTTAATTAAATGTACCATGATGTTGTTAATATAGGCCACAGCGCAGGTAAAGCAAATAAAGCCCAGGACATCATTATTATATAAAAAAGTTACAGGTGCATCTTGGAGACCAAACAGCATCTTTTTGAAACTGAAACATATCCTTTTTTGTACACATTGTCATGATCCAATCCAGGTCTTCTGATACTAATATTTGTTTAATGTGTTTATAAGTTTGAGTTATAAAAAAAGATAATACTAAAAACATCTCACTTTCACTTCCTAAATTTATTTAACTTTAATCAAAAGTTGATTATAATTTTATGTTTAACCATATTTTTTGTGCACACTGCTTAAAGCCAATGTTTACATATTTGATGCCTTCTGCTCCTGCGTGGGGTGGCGGAGTACCGCCTCCTGGTGTTTTTTGCGGCAGTCAAAGCACGCCCAAACTGGCTCTGATAACAGCCCAAATCCTACCAGTTGTTTTCTCCTCTTGAGACTTACCCCAACATCTTGCGTTCTCTCAGATAGTGCATCCTAGCCCCTGGTTCTCTCCACAGAGTGACCTGAACTTTGGTCTTAGGTCAAGTAAGGAATCTTTTCCCCTACATAAGCGCTGCCATCATTGAGATGGCAATGAAGTTGATTAAACCTTCAGGATTTATTTATTTAGCCCCTTTGTGGGTATTTCTACCTTAGATTTCTCTAATTAATCCCAAGCCATGGCTGCATCAATGATGCCGCTGGTTTATAAAAACACCCACATTCCTACTGCCCACACATGGTTGCTGACTGATGCCAATTCAATAGTAAAGTTTTCCAGACTGACCAACCAACTCTCCCCATATCAGCTTTTCCATGAGCTCCTAGAGGTTTTGGCCATGTTCAATTCCAATCCTGTCCTTTAGTTTATGGTTCCCAATGGGGCCCACTTCCTTTTATGGCATTGTACCACTGCAAAAATTTTCCCCGTCCACCAGGATACCATCTTTATATCCCCACTCTTGGTCTGTTTAGTCATGATTATTCTTTTGGGCCTGAATTAAAATGACTGCACCGTCTACCCCTTATGGTTTAGTTTAGATCTTTTGAAACGCATGTTCCCTTCTCTTGCTTCTTGAACATCTTAAGCACATCATCCCTCCATTGTTGGCCCTGCTTCCAATCTGTCTGGCTTTTTGAACAGTATTTTACCTCCTGCTCTCTCTCAACTGCTGAAGCCGTAGCTCCTTGGTGGCAGACAATCATAATATTTACTTCTCATATGGCGCAGTATAAATTTAAGCTTAGGCCCCAGTCAAATTACCTTCATCAGTTGTTCATGGGCCAACTTCTCTTTTCCCTAACCAATCAGCTCCCATTGCTGGGACATGTTTTATGTCTTCAACCAATACTCTTTATAAAATTTATAACCAATAATCAGCTTTTTCCAGGTAACTACAGTTTGGTTGGCCTAAATTTTTCCTTCAGCTTCCCAATCCCACGGCTTAGCGCTTCTTCCGCTTTTTCCAGGGCTTTTCAATTTGCAAAGCAATCTACAAGCTTTCCATCAAAGTTGCCACTGTCCTATTAACACCCTTCTCCTCCAAGATTACCATGCGACCATGGAGCCACTTATCAATGTTATTCACCGTGCCAATTTCTTGGACTTTTTTCCTTAAAAGATTTCATGATGATAGTGAAGCACTAGTTTGTTTGTTGTGGGCTTCTCATGTTCCAACGGTACCCAGACAGTAATATTTGACCCCCATTGTCCGCAGACCTACCAAAAGATAAAAACTTCTTTTTCTATGTTGGATGTGCTGAAATATGCTGAGTTAAAACTTTCTAAATATGTCAACGCGTTATACACCATGGCATTTCACTCAAGTTTAGTTTCATTTCCGTCCTTCTTCACCATTCTTCTCATTCCTAAGGCCTATGTTGTCTCTTCTTACATGTGCTTTCAAGTCTAAGGAGAAAGTCAAACTAACACATTCTTACTCATCTATCCCGACCAAATAAGCTATCCACTGTGGTGCCACATTAGTAATGTTTAATTTTTGATTATATTTGTCACCCACACAAAAAGCATAACCACCCCTACTCTTGGTTTGGGCCCTATGGTACTAAAATATTATTATAAAGGTGATTAGCCAAATTAGAAGAGAATTAGTAATTTTATTTAATTGATTTTGGTAGGCCGACCAGGGGCCAGACACTAAGTATAAACCAAAGTAAGAGGAAGGAAAGTAGAAAGAAATTATGTAAAGTAAAGATATTAGGCCACCCCAGAGTAGAAGAGCTATTTTTGTTATCAGCTGGTACTTCCAAGTGCTATGGGAAGTGGCAGCTTATTCCATGGGAAGCTCCACTGTATTGGAGCTAATATGGAGGAAAAGATCTATGTGTAGAAACCAGATTGGGAACCATAACTCAATGAGACTTTGCTGCTTTGGCTTCATATAGAAATATAGCCAATCCTGGAAGTGTTCCAGTAGGTGCAGGTGTAACATGTTAATTTTCCTGCGGATTTTTGGTACTGAGCCGTTTAAGGCATCTAGCGAGACAGTGTGTATGGTCCACAATTCTATGGCTACAATGGGGATCAGATCATGGGGGCATTGAGGATTCAAGGTTTAGTGCAAAGAAACATCTTATAAATTAACAAAGTCCTGGTTTTTGTGGACTTTAAACAAGCGCTACCTCGCTCTATATGGCTTTTGATGGTTGGCATACTTCAAGGCAGAGTGTAAGGTTCCATTCTTTACACACACTGCACATTTTGCATGGGAGGCTTTGAGCAGTCTGCTGTTCTGTAAGTTTGTATAAGGCATTGTCAGGTATTGGCTCTGACCTGGGTTGAGTAGTTGATATTGAGTGAGCATCAATATTGCTTTTTGTGTTGAGAGGACAAAGGGGATGTCAAAGGGATCTAAATAGTCTACTCTTGCAAAACTTGGATTATTTTCCTGGTGTTCCTCATAGTGGAATGGCCCTACTTCTCAAGTGTGAAGCACGTTTTGGGTATTCTTCTTCCCTGACTTGTGCCCATTATTGTGAAAATCCATCCTGAGTGTTTGATGGTGCAGAGAAAATGTTTGAAGCGAGGGGGTCCGTGGGGACCAACAGCATTAGTATGGGATGCAAGGTATGAGATTAGGCTAGAGGTGTGGTGAGGTTGGATAGTATGAGTGCTTGCGCGAAGTTGGACTTGGCTTCTCTGGACTAGTGTTGGCGTAGTAGGCACTGGGCTAGGACGCTATTTATTCAGTTTCCTAATATGCTGTTTACTTGGTCTTTTTAATCTATTAGGCGCATACTACCACTTGAGCATGGGCAATAGAGCATATCCATGCGTACTGGTGGGTGGGATCCTGGCCTCAGCCATCCTTGAATTATGGCGCGCACTGAGGAGATGAAGGATGGTGAGAAGGAGATGGCGCTTATGGGGAACCAGATGATTGAAAGATTTAGGGTTTGCAACTGTTACGCGCCTTGTTAACCCTGGTGACTTGCTTTTGAGGATGGCAATGAAGTTTGACATTATTTGTAGCAGTTTATTCTTTATTGTCTCAGTAGCTTATCCAACTGCTTCCAGCCACATCCTAAGGTGGCGGACAGGGATGAGGGATGATAGTGACGCAAAATGGCAGGATGAAGGGGTCAATCATTTGTGGGTGACTTTGTGGCGTTGAGGATATTGTTGTCCAGTGATTCCTGATTTTCCCAGTAAAATAACTTCAGTTTTCTTTTTATCAAGTGTCACGTTGCTTACCGTGGAGTATTCCTCCATAGTTTACTTAAGGAGCCGGGCATTTTCAATGCTTGATATGCTAGCCACACAGTCATCTGTGAAGGCCAGTATCTTGATTGCCGTCTGGCCTTGAGCTATGATGCCTGCTAGGCGTGTCTCCTACGCAGAGAAGCGGTTCTGTATGAAGTTAAAAAAGTAATTGCCTGAGGGGATACCCTTGTTTGAGTCCTCTATGTGGTATAATTGGGTCAGTGATTAAGCCTAGGCCAATCACAGCCATGGGTGCTGATTCCGTGAAAAGTATTGCCCAATGTAATAATCTTGAAAGGAGTTTTAATGCTTTCAGGCACTCTCAAGTAGGGCCAGCTGACGCAGATGTAGGTTTTTCCTGGTCTATGAATACCAGGGCACCGGTGGCTTTGGATTGACATATATTGGTAACGGTGAGGATGTTGTTCCAAATGGATCATCTAGGTATAAACCCAAACCAATTTAGAGATAGGACTTTTGCTGCTACTTCGCCTAATCTATTGGCTAGGTCTTAGTGAAAGTTTTGCATCTGTGTTTGTGAGGGCAATGGGACTCCAATTGGATTGGTCCAACTTTCACCCTTTTTAAAGAGAGTTAAGAAATAGGCATCATGGCCTCCTGGAAGAAGGCAAGTATCCATTAGGCACTTGTTCATGGACGCCAGGAGGAGTGGGGCCACATTCTGAAATATTTATTAAAATTTGTAGAGTATTCCATCAGGCCCTAAGCATTTCTTATGTGGTTCACAGCGCACCATATCCCAGAGCTCATCCCATTTAATTATTTTGACTAAATCGTTTCCAGGTGGTGTATTTTGGATTTCAGCATTATTTATGAATTTTAAAATATTTTGGGGGTTATTTGGGTTGTCACAGTACAGATTTGAGTAGAAATTGTGTACTTCTGTTGATATATTCATCGATTTGTCTGCTATGATGCTGTCTTATTTTCAGACCTGTGTACACGCGTTGATTTCCTTGGGAGTGACAAAGGCAGAAAAGTACGTTAAGCAGGTCTCTCCTTCTTTTATGAACTTAGTTTTCTTAAATGCCTTAACTTGATTCTGGTGTTCAAAGATTAAGGCGTTCAGGTGGGCTGATATTCCTCTCACCTTTGACCCCATTCAGGTCTGTAGTCAGTTACCATTGTGTTGAGTTCATTTTGGTTGAGTTCAGCCAAGGTATTTCTGATAGTGGCTGTGTCAGTGTGATGTTTTTGTAAGGCGAGGTTTCAGGTTTTTTTGATTAATTCAAGTTTGAAATTTTCCCATGTCAAGATGGTGTCCAATTGGAAGGGGGTTAGAAAGTTTGTGTTTGGGGATTTACTCTTGACCCAGGTAGATATTAAGGTATTTTAATGTTGTCTGGTGGATTTTCCTTCAGTTTGAGACCTGTGCAGGTTTTCAGGGTGCAGAATACTTATTGATATGCATCTGTGGTTAAAAAAATTAATTTTAGTGGTTGAAAATTTAAACATAGCTGGCTGGAAGGTGTTGGGAACCAGGATGATGTTGATTTTGATCATTTGTATGAGCTTGCCTTTGCACACATGTGAGAGAGTCATGTTTGGGAGTAGGGGTGCTCCAGGGGATGTGTCATATAAACTGAGGCATGCCTTCATAGCATGGTCTTTGAGATGCCCAAAAGGGTGTCCAACAAGCGTGGGCTATCGGTCTGTGTAAGGTCAGCCCAGCAGTTAGTCATCCAGTATGAGGGTGTTTGGGGGTATGTGGAGTGTTACAATTAATTCTAAAGGTTTTATGTTTGAGATGGGGTACCCGCACATATATACATGCTATTGATAATATTTTGGCCTGCCAGGTGATTGATGCTATCAGGACTCATCCATCCAGATGGGTATCAGATTTTTTAAACTTTAAACTTTTTTTGTTGGAGAACAACCACCCCATAGTGGTTTGTCCAGACTGATTGGTTTGGTGATTACCTGTTTGACCAGGATATTTTTTCCCTGTATACAGTGGGTTTCTTGGATGGCCAAAATGTCTACAGGGGGCTTTTTCAGGAAGTCTAGCTTTTTGTTTGCATGATTGAGCTCTGACTACTGCAATGTTTAGCATCCCTATTGTCTCTAGAGGTGCCTGAGACGCCTCAGGAAGGGTTGAGAGGGCAATCTGGCCGTACACCTTCACACCATTTGTGATACTGGCTCCAGATGATGGGGCTGTTACCTCCTGTGTGGTTGCGCAGTCCCATTTCCATGGGCGCTTTTGTAAAGTTCTTACTAAAGGTTGATTTTACCTTTTCTTGTTTTTCATGTGTTTCATGTTATTCCATTTTGCTGTGAGTGTTTAACTCTTTGGTTTTAGAATTGGCCCCTTCTTGTTTGGATATGGCCTATGTGTTGTCAGTGGATCTGGATTTTTGGGGTATTTGTGATTTTCTGGTAAGTTCTAAAATTTCTTGCAAAAACCTTGATAATTGTGTGTTCTTTATCTGGTTGATATGATTGGCTGGTATGGGAGATATCCTCGTTGTCCTCTTGGATTTAGTTGGGGGTAATGGAGGACTTAAGTGATGCTTTTTGGCTGTGGTCCATTTTCAGGCCTTCTGCACCATCTTGCGCACCTTGGATAACATGGGGTCTATAATCATGTATTGGCCGTCCTCTCCAAAGAGGAAGTCATGCTTAGTGCCTATGCTTTTTGCAAAGGCCTTGTTGTCTTCCATCATGTCATCAAATAAATTGGGGTTTAAATGCCCTCCTTTACTGGACACTGTAATGAAAACGTCATAAGAAGTTTGGACTGGCCTGCCAGTCAGGATGCATAAGCACCCAAAAAGAAAGCCAGAATGCCAGAGGCATTGTCGCACATATGACGTTGTATGGAGCTGGGCATTTAGAAATGATAAATCGTTGGTGCAGGGTGATAATGAATAGCAACCTGAGAATGAACCAAATAGAGACCGCCCCAGAAACTGGAGGTCTTGCTTCAGAGGGTGGTACCACAGGTACAGTTTTTACAAGTCACTGGTAGACAGAGTTAATTCAACTGAGGAGACAATGGGGCGGATCCTTGCTTGAAGATAGCGGATGTAAGGCCACAATATTTCAGTATATTGTTGGAGAAAGTTTGTAATGACAGGGTTGAATTGCCAGAAGTATTAGCTCTCTGAATCCAGTTTACAACGGTGGGGGCCATAGTGAGCATTAGTACTGGTGGTGCCCATCTGGTTTAAGGGCTAATGGGCCACCAGAGAATAGCCATCAGGAATGCGGCCAGAAGGATATCAATAAAATCAAAATTGATATTTTTTTGAGGCAAATTTTTATTATAAGAAAAGTAAAGAAAATCGCCCAAAAATTTCTCAGTGAAATGCAACTGACCAAATAGTGGTCAAAAATGTGGGGACAAGCTGGGATTGAGACCCTCAATTTTGACCTAACTGGAGAATTATTTGGGAATGGGGCAGATAAGTTCACTTAGAACTGCCATCAAAGAATTTGGTGGCAGACTGAGTTGCTGTTAGTTTGACATTGAACGCCCAAACCATGTCTCAGCTACATTTCTGATGGTTGGCCTTATGGCATTTGGCCTGACAAGCAGCGGGAATCCCCAAGGCTACCCCACATTGGGGCAGTCCCAGTTGGTTGGGAACGGGCTCAGGATGCCTAACCCGCCTGTGCCCAGTTGCTGGGCAGTTCGTTCAGTCAAATGCATTGTGTCAACTGCAACACCTGATTTTCTAGAAGGGAGCTTCAAACCCTCATCGATGGTGTCTGATGCTACTACCTGCATGTTGGGATCATTTACGACTATTTTGGGAGGGGGTAAATTTTTATGATCATAGTGTTGGCCAAATTGAAACCATTGGTGATTCCAGCCGATGAATCAGACTTCAAACCTTTTCAACAATATGGGATCTGATCATCAGGCTTGTTCCCACTCGATTTTGGACCAAACAATTTCATTTTGGTGATCTCAGCACAAGTTTCCCTGATTAGATGTACTAGTTCTGCCGAGATGAGTGTGGACACTGGGGGAGTGATATTAAGTGGGAGAGCTGTTACTCATCGCTTGTCTACCACATGGGCGAGGTCGCCCTGGGTAATGAGGGGTACAGCCACCCTCTTCGATACCTTTTTTACTTTGGAACAGGAAAAGAGCCCAATCAATGCACAGGGGACGTTCCCCTGGACTTACATTACCATTTCCTTTTTCCAAAGGAAAGGCACCACCGCTGGGAAAATGCATGAGGGCCACATTCTTGTGCGCCTTGGGTAACTTGATTGCCATTACAGTCGCAACTTTCTTTGGGGGGCAGGGAGTTTTGGGGTGAAATTTGTAGATGCTTCGACCAGTTCCATACAGTTGGTGCAATTGCAAGCCTTGACCCAACTGTTCTCATAAGCCGGATACTCTTTCCAAGCCATGAGATATTGAATGGACCAACGGGACTTATGGGATGCCAGGATATTTTCCACCTCAGCCTCTTCCACATTTTTGATAACGATTGTCTCAGGTTCCATGGGAACTGTGCCCTTAAAGGGTGACAACTGGGAGATGTGGAAGACGGGGTGCTGTTTCCAGTGAGCTGGAAGTTTCAACCATAATGCACCATTACCCAAGACTTCCTCTATCAAATGGGACCTGAACACTTGCTTGCAAACTTATGGGAGGGGACTTGCATTTGTAAATGACGGGTATTGAGCATAACATAGGAGCCCACCATTATGTCATGACCTGGAAACCACCTATGATCCGTGAACCACTTGTAGTTGTCAATAACTTTGGTGAGGTGTTCCCGCACTAAGAATTGAGTTGACCTAATATGTTCATCGTAATCTGTGGCAGCTTGGACCTCAGGCCATAAGCAGGGTCAGACCAAAAAGGAAGGATTATAATCCAACATCGCTTCATAAGGAGAAAATCCCGTGGAAGCGTGAGTCCCATTGTTATAAGCAAATTGAGCAAGGGGAAGGTTGTTAGCCAAGGTGTCCTGTACGGCTGCAGCATAGCAACGCAGGTACTGTTCAAGGACTTGGTTATCTTGCGCGGTCTGTCCATCAGATTGGGGATGATATGCCATGGAATGACAGGGGAGATTTTTAGGATAAATAAGAGTTCGCTCCAAAACTGCATCATGAACTGTGAACCACAGTCACTGATGATCTCCTGTGGGAGGCCAAACACCAAGAACACATGGCGTACAAAGAGGCGAGTAGTTTTTTCCAACGTAATCATGGAAGTACAGGAAATAAAAAGGGAAAATTTAGTGAAAAGATCCACCACCACCATCACCACCGTGAACCTGTTAGAGCAGGGGAGTTTGACAATAAAATCCATAGACACCGATGTCCATGGACCCTCCACCTGCTGTAAGGGGTGTAAAGGCCCATTTCTACCAGATCTATCTGACTTAGCCTGAGCACAAGTAACGCAATTGGCGATCCAGGCTGGAATCTCTTTTGTTAAGCCCACCCAATTGTAGGTCCACTTGATCAAGTCAATGCATTTCTTATTTCTGGGATGACTGACCATGGGGGATCGTGATGTGCATGAAATACCTTGGCTCTGAAGGAAGGGGGAACCCAAATTTGTGACCGAAAAATAAGACCCTCCTCCAAAGAGTATAGAGAGTGTTTATGGTATTGGTGGGACAACTTTTTAACCAACTCCACACCCTCAGAGTAGACCATTTTACTGGCTAGGACCTGAGCAACTAGCAGGGCGTCAGGAGCCAGAGTGACAGAAGTGGTGAAAGGGGAGGCAATTGACAGGATTTGGGCGGCAGGGATCACAGTAATGAGGTCCATTTCCTCTGGGTTCGAGGAAAAGTGGGTGGGGCTGTGGCTGAGAAAATTGGGAAGCACGTTAAGCGCGCCTTTCACAAATTTGTATTTGAAATTAAAACTGCACAAGTCCTGATAGGTTTTGTCTTGCGGTGTGCTAATTTTTGGGGTTTGCAAAAATACAAGAGAGTCTGGTGATCTATGCGGACCATTAAAGATGTTGAGCACCCTGTAATAGATACCTCCATTGAGTTAATGCCCATGATACAGCTGCCAACTCCTTGCCGTAGATGGCCTAAGACTGCTCCATAGAGGTAAAGTTTTGGGAAAAATAGGCGACCAGGTGTTCCAAGCATTGTGCTATTGGAGCAACACTGCCCCACTGCTACCAAGGAGGCATTACACACAATGATATATGGCTTAGCGGGATTCACATGTTTAAAAATGGGAGGGGATAAAAACACCTCTTTGATCGATTTGAACGCCTTTTGGCATTTAGGCGTCCAGCAAAACAGTATGTTCTTTACCATAAGGGGGTGGAGCGGGGAGGCAAGCTGGGAAAGTGCTAGGGAAAATTTTTAAGAAAATGATGGTTCCCAAGGAACTCTGTAATTGTTTCTGGGTTGTCAGGGTTGGACATTCTTGAATAGCATCCAACTTATTGGGGGGAATTGCGTAGCCATCTTTAAGACAAAGTTCCCAGGAAAGGTAACTTCCTCCTTATAGAACTCACATTTGGAAGGCTTAACGAACAATCCTGCCTTATGCAA
This sequence comes from Massospora cicadina, assembly GCA_022478985.1. Classification (NCBI taxonomy): domain Eukaryota; kingdom Fungi; phylum Entomophthoromycota; class Entomophthoromycetes; order Entomophthorales; family Entomophthoraceae; genus Massospora; species Massospora cicadina. The sequence continues at coordinate 57,439 of JAKSZP010008138.1, read as the reverse complement.
GGTGGCCACGACCGCTTCCAAGTCAATGGCGTGTTGTTCAGGAGTTAGGGAGTGAACCAGAATGTCATCAAAATATGAGACCGCGCAAGTAAACTGGAGGTCACCCAGTACAATTTTTTATCAAACATTGAAACGTAGTGGGAGCATTTTTCAGCCCAAAGGGCATTATGTGGAATTGTAAAATGCCTCGCTTCATCTGGATCGCTGTTAACCATTCTTTCCCTTTCATTACCCAAATCTGGTTAAAAGCGTTGATGAGATCAAGCTTGGAGAACACATGAGATTTGGCAATTGCTTGGCTTATCATCTGCTCCAAAGGCATGGGGTAGGGATTGTGAACCGTTGTTTTGTTTAGATGACCATAATCCACGCAGGGACAGAGGGAACCATCAGCTTTTTTAGAGAAGACAATGTGGGACGCAACTGGCGAGGTATCCTTACACAACCACCCTTTTTCATCATATCATTAAACCAAGTGTTGAGTGCAATCTCCTCCTCCGCTGTATGGGGATACAACAGACAGTTGATATTCACCAACTCCACTGTCATAAAAAACCACAGTTGAATCTAGTGTAAGGAGGCAGATGGCCCATCTTTTCAGAATTGAAAGATGCTTTGATAGTGCATTAAGCTTTTGGGAAAATTGGCTGGTATGCCCGCAAAAGAGACTAGGAGAGTAATAAAACTGCGATCTTGAGTTTTCTTAAGAGTGTCAATCAGAGAAAGTTACCCACCAGTTGATCATTAATATCAACAACATGTTAGACTCTAGGTGAATCTTAACATGCTGTTGGCGCCACCATCCCACTCCTAAGATCACCAGAAACACCAAGTTCAGCACAGCATAAAAACTATTGCAGAAGCTAAAAGTGTGTATCAAAAAAGGTACTGGCCAATGGATGACATATGAGGTCTGGGAGGCTTAAGAAGCCACCTTCGCTGATGGGCCCTTATCCATATCCAGTTCTAATTGTTGGGCTAACTCAATGCTCATGAAATTACCCACAGCTCTGGTATCCATCAGGGCCTCAAAGGAGACATGGTGGGATCTGATACTAATTTTCATAGGCAATAAGAAATAAGCGAAGTTTTGTTTATTGGAATATTTAGCCATTTCTGTTACAACTGAAGAAATAACTGGAAAATTGGGGGGAAGGTCAGGGTCTTTCCCTGGAGCAAAGATGGGAAGAACGAGGGTGGGAGAGCCGACTTCCTCCATATGGGCTTTTACAGATTCATTTATATGTGAATCAGAATCAGCCTACTCGGACACAGGAGTAGCAATGGGATTGGCAGACAGAACTATCACTGGTTCGAGGGTAGGCACTCCATCCACATTATCATTGGGTAATCCTATCATAGTATTTTCCTTTTGATAGTGGGAAGCATGGCGGGGGGAGGCATTAATAGTAGTCGTGGCAGCACATATTTGATCTATTGCTCCTTATGAGGTGGACCAAACCTCATGATGAGCAGAAACTGAATCCAAACCTGATCTAAAGATTGCCTGAAGCATATCATTAGAGAGGTCCAGTGTGGGAGCCAGTTCATGGAAGGTAGAGATCAAAGAAGCAAGATAGGGGCTTCAGCCATGGCATAAATCAATCTGAATAAGTAGTCTGAGCATGACACCAGAGGGTTGAAAGGCAGCCGATACAACAGCAATTAGCAAAGTGGATCTTTTGCTTGTGAGGAAGAGCGCAGAAGGCCTCTAACCCACTGACAGGCATCCCCTTCCACAGCGTCCAATAAAGTGACCCCTTGTTGGGCATGAGATAATGCGGAGGCGTTATTAAGTGCAATTGCCAAATTCATTTGCACCTCAGCAAGGGCATCAAGATCTTGATTAACTATCTCACAGGAAGGAACACGTGAACTTTCTTCTGGGCTATTAGGAGGGGGAGGGGTAGCAATCCACACAGCTCGGCCAGTCTGAAGAAATTTCTCCAAGGTAGAGCGGATACTATTCTCAAAATTGACAGGTGTCCAAATGAACAACAAAAAGCAGACTGCTAATTGCACATTCATTTGGTAGGGGGTAACTACTGCAACGCCCACCTCGAATAGTAGGGCAGAAGTGGATGGAAACAATGGTTGGTCAGTTATGTCATGAAAACGGCAGAAGTAGTTTAGACCAGCCTGCCAGTCAGGATGAATAAGCACCCAAAAGAAAGCCAGAATGCCAGAGGCATTGCCGCATATATGATGTTGTATGAAGCTGGGCATTGGGAAACAATAAATCGTTGGTGCAGGGTGATAATGAATAGCAACCTGAGAATGAACCAAATAGAGACCGCCCCAGACACTGGAGGTCTTGCTTCAGGGGTGGTACCACAGGTACAGTTTCTACAAGGTCACTGTTAGATGAAGTTAATTCAACTGGGGAGACAATGGGGCGGATCCTTGATTGAAGATAGTGGATGTAAGGCCACAATATCTCAGTATATTGTTGGAGAAAGTTTATAATGACAGGGTTGAATTGCTAGATCCAGTTTATGATGGTGGGGCCATAGTGAGCATTAGTACTGGTAGAGCCCTTCTGTTATAAGGACTGACAGGCCACCAGAGAAAAGCCATCGGGAATGTGGCCAGAAGGATATCAATAAAATTTAAGTTGATAGTTTTTGAGGCAAATTTTTATTTATAAGAAAAGTAAAAAAAATTGATCAACAATTTTCTCAGTGTGATGCAACGGATTAAATTGTATGTAATTGATGCAGGGACAATCTGGGATCAAGACCCTCAATTTATACCTAACCAGCGAATAATTTGGGAATGTGGCAGATAAGTTCAATGGGAACTGACATCAAAGAATTTATTGGCAGACTGAGTTGCTATTGGTTTGACTTCAAATGCCCAAACTAAGAATTAGCTATGTTTCCAACAGTTGGTGCAATGGCGTTTGGCCTGATGAACAGCGGGAATCCTCCAGGGCCACCCCACATAGGGGCAGTCCCAATTGGTTGGGAACGGTTTCAGGATGCTTAACCCGCCTGTTCCCAGTTGCTGGGCCATTTGTTCAGTTGAAAGCGTTGCATCAGCTGCAATACCCGATTTGCTGGAAGGGAGCTTCAAACCCTCATTGATGGTGTCTGATGCTACTACCTGCTTGTTGGGATCATCCCCAACAATTTTGGGAGGGGGTTAATTTTTATGATCATGGTGTTGGCTAAATTGAAAATGTTGCCGATTATGGCCAATAAATCAGTCTTCATCCCTTTTTGACTATATGGTATCTGATCATTGGGCTTGTTCCCACTCGATTTAGACTGATCAATATTATTTCAGCTATCTCAGCACAAATTACCCTGATTAAATGTACTAGTTCTGCTGAGGTGAGTGTGGGTGTCATGGAAATGGCAGAAGAAGTTTAGACTGACCTGTTAGTTGAGATGCGTGAACACCCAAAAGGCAAGCCAGAATGCCAGAGGCATTGCCAACTGTATGACTTGATATGGAGCTGGGAAATGTGATACCACGAAGTGGTGGTGTAACAACAGGGTAAGGAGTATCCCAACAACAAACCACACTGAACCCATTCCCAACTCAGTGGTTCTCACTGCATGAGGTGGGATTACTGGGACAGTCTCGACGAGATTCTTGGCTGAGAGGCCAACTCATTGGGGGTGATAGGGAGATGGATTCTCTTTTTCCATTGTTGTACATAGGGCCATAAGATCCCCATGTATTGTTGTTGGAAATTCATAAGAGCGGGGTTGTAAAACCAAAAGTGTCAGGCTCGCTGGGCTCAATCGGTGATAGATTGAGCCATGGTGACCAAAAGAATTGGTAAAGCCCACCCGGAGTGCAGGGTGATAGACCACCAGGGAAATGCCATCTGGGATGCTGTCAGAATGGGAAAATAAATAAAATTTAATTTTTTGCAAAAATTTATTTGGAAAGTAAAGTAAGAAAATTGACCAACAATTTTCTCAGTGCCATGCAACTGATTAAATAGTGGTTGATTGGGTAGTGACAGGATGGGGTTGGGACCCACAAATTTGGCCTAACTGGCAAATTGTTTAGAATGGGGGGTTTATTCTTTGGGAACCAACATCGCAAAATTTGGAAGTGGGCTGAGTCTCTGTCAGTTCAACCTCAAATGTCTGAACCAGGGATTGACTACATTTCTGACAATTAGCATGACAGCATTTGACTCAACGGGCGACAGGAATCCCCCAAGGCCATCCCTTATAGGGATGGGTCCATTTGGTTGGGAACAGATTTGGGATGGCCAACCCACCCACACCTGGTCATTTAACTGTTTGTTTGGTCAACAGCAGCACATCAGGTGCAATGCCTGAATTACTATTTGAGGGCTTCAAATTCTTGTTGATAGCGCCTGATATTTGTTCAACTGGTCTGGAGATTGAATTGGAACTGTCAGGTGATCCATCCAATATTTCATTCTTCATGCTTTTACAGCCATTCATTTTTGGGCATCAGCCAGATTGCTGGCTGAATTAGATCTGACTGATTTCAATTCAGTAATCTCAGCACATATTTCATTAATTCCCCACAACAGTTATGCTGAGGTAAGTGTGGTTATTGGGGGTGGGATCCAAAGAGGACGAGCTGTTACCCATCGCTCATCTACTATGTGAGCGAGGTTGCCCTGAGTGATGAGAGGTACCGCCATCCTCTTCGGTGTCTTTTTATTTGGGAATGAGAAGATGACCCGATTGAGAGCCAAAGGACGTTCCCCAAGACTTACAGTGGGCACTGAGGGAGGGATCTGAAGTGGGAGAGCTGTTACCCAGCGCTCATCTACCATGTGGGTGAGGTCGCCCTGGGTAACAAGGGGTACATCCACCCTCTTCGATACCTTCTTACTTGGGAATGGGAAAAGAGCCCGATTAATGCACATGGGACATTCCCAGGACTTACAGACACGCATGGACCTTATGCCCTAGGGCATTACAGTGGTTGTAAAAAGTTGGTGTGCTTTTAGGGTGTAAATTGTAAACCCTTAGAAGAACCTCCATCTGGGAGGTAGAATACTGCAGTGCAAGGTTTTAGGTGTTATTCTCAAGGACCTCAGGGTGGGAGTTGATAACATCAATTGCCTTATTTCTGCACAGACTTGTCATGAGGAGGAAGTGCTGCATACTGTTTTTTAAATTAACCATAACTGGTGATCGCAGAATGAAGTTCATCCTCAATTATCTTTTGAGGGATGTTTGGAATTGAGTCAATGAGATACACAAACTTTTTGCTTCATTCAATTGAGTTCAAATAGTGCGTACAATGCTTTTCCCTTTGGTGAGGTCAATTTTGATGCAGACTTTTGTGGCGTTGTCTTCATCATCATATGTTTTTAATCCCATTATAATCCATTCGCGGTGGATTGTGCGGGTGGTTACATATACTGCTTGTGGAAATGGGGTGGCCTGTGCTTCACCTACTTTCTCTCACAAGGTAGGTGAGTCTACCTCTAGTTAGAGATAGAGTTCATGTTTTACTGGTGTTAGGTATTATGCGTATTGTATCTCTAAATAAGAGTTTTGTTTTGTTGTAAATTCAAGAACACAACGGAGTCTGTGTTTGTAGCTTCTTTGCGGCCATTTTTTTGATCCAATATCAGGGCGTTTTTAACCTTTGATGCTGTACCATTTGGTCCAATACCCATTACTGCTTTCGCCCAATTTAGGTGTATTCTATTAATTTTTGTTCATCTCTCCTTATCAATTATAAACTGTCATTTTATATTGAATTTCTTTATTTAGAAGTAATGGGTCTAAGAAAAAAATTTTGTGGAAAAATAAGGAAAATGTGATGGAAATATGGTAAACCTTACCTGGATACAGATCTGCCATTCTAATGCAGTAGGTGATTGTATCACTGCATATGATCCCTATCAGCTTCGTACTAATTTAAGTGAAACATTAACTTTAGGGTTACAATATATTTATTACTTTATTGATCTCAAATTTACTATTTTTACATACATTAGTTTATAATTTTATTTGGTATTTATTTGGGGTAAAGTCTGATATTATTAATATAATTTAAATACAAATGTTTTATCAGGCCTAATACCCAAAATCACTAATCCTCTTATAATTTCAAGAACTAAGCATTTTCAATTATAACGCCAAGTTAACAACCTAATGAACTTTTGATAAATTGCTCTATTAGTGCTCCACTGTGCAATGAGTGTTTTTTCTTTTGTGTTGGGGAAGCTCACTGGTGCTTATTTACATAAAATCCAACAATAAGGGGTTGAATTACTGAAAATAATAAACATAATAAAGTGTTATAAAAATAGAAAGTTAGGGGTATTTAAATAGTTTTACTAGGTAACTCTAGGGATAATAAAATGTACCCCCTCAATATCCGACTTTTTGATATCTAAATTGACTCAAGGGTCAAAGGGAATAACTTTAAAAGGTTTGCTACAACCCAAATAAGGAAATATGCAAATTCAGCCTATTGGAGCTCAGAAAACTCACTTCACTTTGGCTGAATGACAGATGGTGAGTTAGTTTTTGGCATTACATACCCATGGGGTGATGTTTTAATAAATTGTAGTCAATTCCTTTTAGAGGAAATTATTGCGCCTTGCGGGACCACTGACAAGCCTATAAAAAAAGGTGGTCCTTTATTTAGTGCTGGCTGTGAACTAGTCAGGACATGAGAAGAAGCCTTTGATGGACTCACCAGGTTATTCTTCAGGGTTGGAGAAATTCAACTTACCCAACTTGGTGCTTTTTGTCTGTTTAGTTTTTGTAAAAGTGCTACCCCAGTTCTCAGGGGTTCACTGAGAATCATCCAGGGTCTTTTGGCTTATTTTATCATTACGATTAATTAAATCGTTGTTATCAATATTATGGACTAGTTAATGTCTGACATTTCCCCTGTTTTGCTGATTTTGACCCTCAACATTTTTATCTTGACTTCAAGAGGGAAAATATCCAACATCACCCACCTCAAGAATTTTGGGGAGAATAGGGATTTAGGAAGCGGCCATGCACCCAATTGATGTTGACTCTGATAGCAATGGATTTGCTGGAGTACTACTCACCTCGCTTGTAAGTGACTACAAAAGGGCCTTCCCAAATATACCTGAGTTTATCCCTTATAGGAATGATACAATTGTGATATTAAAGCAAGAAGTCTGATACTCGGAAAGTAGGAAAAAGGTCTCAGAGCTCAGTATTGGGTTGACCCTTTTATTCGTAACAGTTTTGGCCATTTTAGTTATAGCCTCTGATTGTAACTGAAAAATCTGCTGGGCCAACTTCTTCATGGCTTGCTCAGGGTCAGTCCTATCAGTGAAACTGTCTTTAGCTGATAAAGCTGGCACCCCAGGTTCCCATCTATACAACACACAGAAAGTAGACGTCTTAAGGATCAGGTGGTAATAGATACGGTATGCCATGAAGGCACTTGGTAATTACTGGTCCCAGTGAAGGGGGTCCAATGTGGCCTTTTTTCATAATATAGAAACCAGGGCCCAATGGCTCTTTCCACGGTACCATTGGTTGAAGGTTTGTAGAGAGCGGAAAAGAGCTGTTTCATGCCCATGGAAGTTGCGAAAATCTTCACTCATGAGGTTAAGTTTTTATTATTATCACAGAGCAAAACTTGGGTGCAACCATGTCGAGTGAAGATATACTGGTAAAGGAAAGTAGCTGTGGCTTTGGCCTTCTGAGCAGGGATAGCCACAGCCTCAACCCATTTATTAAAGTTATTAATCCCTACCAATATATATTGATTTCCACCCGTAGTTTGGGGTAGAGGGCCAACCACATCAAGACTTACTGTGTGGAAAAGATGTTGAGGGGTGGTAGATTGATATTAATACTTGGTTTTAAAGCTGGATTTCTTTTTACATATTAGACAGGCATCCAAGACTTTGATGATGGTCTCCATGATTCCCTCCCAATAGTAGCGTTCTTTTACCCACTCATAGGTTTTCCGCACTCTGTTATGCCTAGGAGGGCATGAGACTCCATAATGACAGGTTCTCGCTCTGAAGGTCGGAGGTAGGGTAACCAGTTCATCCCTATTTTCTTGTATAGATGCCCATTATCAACCTTTTTGTTACGGGAATGTCAAGCTAGAATCTTCTGTACTGGTTCGTCCTCATCCTTCCAAGCATCAGAGGTCATTAGGAGAATATATAGCCGCTCAGCTTCACTATTATTTAAGTGAAGGATGGGCAGCCGAGTCAACCCATCAATGTTCATGTGGCTTGTCCCATCTCAATGTTCAAAGTCATGTCATAGTGCTGGAGTTTTTAAGGCTCAGCGTGCCGACCTCCCAGTGGGACCATCATAATTTGTAACCACCTTTAAGAGGCATGTCAATAACCACTTTGAAAAAAAGAGTCCCATATAAGAAAGGGCGGTAATATTTAACAAGCGAGCAAGATGGCCAGGCATTCTTTATCAGTGATGCTATAGTTGCGTTCTGCCTTGGGAAGCATCTTACTGAAATATGAAACGTGGTGATCAACCCCATGCTCGTCCAATTGAGTTAAGATAGCTCTAACTGCATAATCGGAGTCATCAGTAAACAGCACAAAGGATTTACTTTAATCAGGGTGGCGTAGGATGGGCCGTCACTGCAGCAGCTTTTTTAGCATTTCAAAAGCAGTCTATTGTTCCGCTCCCCAATGGAAAGAGGTGTTATTAGTTAAAAGGTGTATGAGGGGCTCACTGAGATGAGCAAATTTGAGGATGAATTGATGGTTTTATCCCATCATTCCCAAGAACACCTGAATATCACGGAGGGTTTTGGGAGCAGGCATCTTGGATATCACATAAACCTTATCATGGAGGGGCTGGATCCCATCTGAGGAGATGGAGTGGCCCAGAAAAACCAACTTCTCTTGGAAGAATGTACATTTAGATGACTTCAGCTTAATGTGAGAGGCCCGCAAGCGTTGGAACACTTCCTTTAAGTGAAAAAAGTTATTGTTGAATGTTTAGGAGAAAGCAGTGAAATCATCAAGATATACAATTACACAACTAAGCTTTAGACCCTGCAAGATTTGGTCCATGACTCTCTGGAAAGATGCGGGCGCATTGCACAACCCTTGTGGTTTTCAGGTAGGTTGAAAGAGACCATTTCTGCAGATAAGTGCACACTTTTCTTGGTCTTGCGGAGAAAGGTCCATCTGCCAGTATCCGCTAGCCAAGTCCATGGCGGAAAAGAGTTTGGACTCAGAGAGTTGAGACAAAACGTCATCAATTCGCGGTATCAGGTAGCTGTCCTTCTTGGTGAGGTTATTCAACTTGCAGTAGTCCATAACTACCTGATGCCCACCATTCTTCTTTTTATGAGCAACAGTGGAGATGACTAAGGGCTTTATGAAGGCACTAGTAGCCCCGCGTCCAATAACTGTTTAAGCTTTGTCCTCATCCGGACTCCTCAAATTTTGATTTCTGTAAGGCTTAGATAAAATATAGGCTTGGCATCGCCAACATCAATGGTGTGGCACCAGCCCTTCATATGCCCTTAGTCAGTAATGGATTTGGAAAAAATGTCAAATATATAACTACAATAAGGAATGAACTTTATTAAGCTCAGCAGGAGTTAGATCATCGGAAATTTGAACGTTGGGCAGAGCGCAAATCATTTGGTCAGTGGATAGTCCCATATCTAGCATAGACTCAATATAGTGGACTTGATGAATGCCCTTAATTGGAATCAACAGGGTTTTTCCAATCTCCTGATGCTTCTTTACAGCCATGTCCTTTTAGTAAGCTTCCCAAGCAGAATATTGATAGGTCTCTGGTTGCAAGGGTCTAGAATACCTGGCAATACCTAAGGCCTCAAAGGGCTTATTCCATCAATGCTTGTTAAGTGATGAAGGCAACTGCGGGAAATTTGCGTAGTAATTTTGGTGTCTATCACCTTTTGTTCACCCGCTTTAACTACTACCTCCTCTGACGCATACAATGGAATGCCCTCTGAAGCACCCACAGTGTCAGACAGCTTTTTTGTGTTTCTTCCCGATGTGGTATAAATAGAGTGAGGGCGGATTAAGGATATTCAACTACGCATGTATATTCCTTCTTTTAGGCTTAGCATTTGTAAAGACTAAGGGAACTTTGTAATTTAAAAGGGAGAGAAATCCCTGTTTCATATTAATAATCCCGTCATAATCAATCATGAATTGAGTGCCAATAAGTAGTCTTATGCGTTATATGTTAATGCCACATCAGGGAAGCCAGTAGGTGTTTCCCAATCTGTATGGGTAAAGAAGAGTGTGCTCCAATAGCTCACGTGTTGTTGGGCCCCACAGTTCCAAACTCTTGCAAATAATCCATGTCAATCACCAACTTAATTTTTGTTGATGAGTTTTGAAGAGACAAAGTTCTCTGGAGCACCCATATCAAGGATGGCTAGAACTTGCACCTTATTGATGACTACCTCTACCTTGGTTATTGTGTTACCAAAAGTAGGGGGATGAAGAGGACCTCCTTCAAACGGAGAGTGGATTCAAAGCGTTGAGTCATCGCAAGGTAGTGATCTTTAATATATTGGAGGGTATGAACCTGCTGGGTGGATGGATCACTGTCCAATCAGCTGGTCCACATCACTAGCGTTATCAATCACCTCTGAAAACCCCAACACTTGTTGGAGATCAGTTCGTCATGGTATTATGGCTATATCAATTCTCTCAGGCCTCAACCTATCTGGAACCTTCACTTCCATTGGGGCTCCTAAAACATTATAGCCTGCGTCTTCCTCACCCCCTTTAGACTCTTCATCAGAGGGATTGTCAATGCATCTCAACGAGTTACTAAGTGGGGGCTGAGAGACTGGATTAATCTCCTCACAGGGGAGGGCTTTATCACTCACATCTAACCTTTTGACTTTTAAAGAGCATCATAGCTGTACCAACCTTTAGGGGAGGCGTTGGAAGTGTAATGGCTTCGATTTTTTCCTTAGAAGTGATCGGCTTAGGATGCCCTATATCTGCAGGTTTTGAACTAGGGGCAGCCAAAGTTGAGGCAGAGGGGGTTGAGGCAGCGGCTTAGCCAGATGCGGTAATTTTGCCAATAATAGTATACTGTTCAGCAAGAGGGGGACCAGGCAAAGCGATAACAGACTTCACTGGCTGATATGTTGAACCTGAAGCTAAAGGGAGCGCTGCCCCCTAACTGCCAATATATTCTGGCTATCCCCACATGGTAGAGGAGTATTTAGTCACTGCCACTCCGCAGAAGCTGGTTTCCAGAGGGATACAGCCATAGAAGAGACTATAGGGTTCAGAGTTGATTCTCGCTTTAAGCTTTTTTCAGAAGTTCAGGTTCATGAAAGTCAGCCACTGCTAGTAGTGCCTCTTTGATATCCCGTACCATTTTGAAGGTGTGCTTAACTGCGGAGATATGCATAACTATAGAGGGATAAGACGCCAAGCTAGCCACGATAGCAGCAATAGCATCATCTAAGGGAAACATTTTGCCAGCAACAGGGGTTGAGCTTTGGTATAGAATCGCTCAACAAATGAGGGGACTGGTTTTCCCTCTTGCAGGATAAGGAACATAAAAACCTGTTTTGCCGTTGCAAACTCTGCTAGTACCAAACTCTTCAATCAACGCTTGTTTAACCTCCGTCCAGGTGGTAAGTGTGGCCATTTGAGGAACCATAATCTTCTGAGCCATCCAACTTTAGCAGGGAAGGATAAATTTTGTTTTTTTGTAGGTCAGTCGCTCCTTCCATTGCAGATTCGTAAATATATAGGTAGGAGGCGATACTGCCCTCACCAGTGTGAACTTGTCTTTAAACAATAGTTTAAGAGGTTAGGGGAAAGCCTATTTGTGCTTTGTGGAGAGTGCTGCTCAAGCCTTTTGAGGAGAGCCAAAGCTCTGGATAATTAATTCTTTAAAGCAGCTAGCCTTGGTTCTAAAATATTTGTCATTGTTAAGCAGGTTTTAATGGTATACATTGTCCTCATATAGTGAGCACCACTTGTATTTTTGCGTTGTGGAAGCTCGCTGGTGCTTATTTATTTAAAATCCAACAATCAGGGGTTGAACCACTGAAAATAATAAGCATAATGAAGTTTTATAAAACTAGAAAGTTAGGGGTAGCTTTATAGTTTTACTAGGTAACGCTAGGGATAATAGAAAATGAACCCCCTCAATATCCGACTTTTTGATATTTAAATTGACTCAAGGGTTAAAGAGAATAACTTTAAAAGGTTTGCTACAACCCAAATAAGGAAATATGCAAATTCAGCCTATTGGAGCTCAGAAAACTCACTTCACTTTGGCTGAATGACAGATGGGGAGTTAGTTTTTGGCATTACATACCCATGGGGTGATGTTTTAATAAATTGTAGTCAATTCCCTTTAGAGAAAATTATTGCGCCTTGCGGGACCACTGACAAGCCTATAAAAGGAGGTGGTCCCCGCTTTGGTGCTGGCTGTGAACTAGTCAGGACTGGGGAGAAGCATTTGATGGACTCTCCAGGTTTTCCTGCAGGGTTGGGGAAATTCAACTCTCCAACTTGGTGCTTTTTGCCCAGTTACTATTTGCAAAAGTGTTACCCCAATTTGCGAGGTTCCATTGAGAATTGGCCAGGGTCTTTTGGCTGATTTCCACTGTTATTTAAATCGTTGTTATCATTACTGCAGACTAGTAAATGTCTGACATTTCCCCAGTTTGCTGATTTTAACCCTCAACATTCTTATCTATACTTTGAGAGGGCAAATGACGACAATGAGATAGGGAAGAGAACTAAGTCGAGTTATTATACATCCTATTATTATGCATGAGTATGTTACCAGCATATAACTCCTCCACTCACTTTGTAAATTACCCTTTGCCACATATCATCCTTTCTCACCAACTGGCTTCCTAATAACAGATAATGAAAACTACCTAATGTTGTCACCATTTTTCTCAGTCCAGCTCTCACTAAAGAATCCTAATCTACTCCAATTCTGAACCTGGACTGTGCCATCGCCTCCTGCAATCATGAATCGTCTTCTACTCTCACATGTGGTATTCGCCTATCACTCATCACATTCCTAATTTTTCCTTGGTACTTTAAATAGTACTAGCCTTTTTTATTAATAAAGTACTTTTTAAATCCTATAATAACTTTTTAGTTTAAAGTCAAATTTTTTAGGATTGATAGAATTTATTCGACCTATTGAGAATTGCTAGGAACTTTTGAACCTCTAGAGAAGGTTAAATTTTAACTCAGTTTTTCCTGCCTGGCACCTTTAATTAGCTAATCAATTAAATATTCAACCTCGACTTGCTTTTAAGAGAGTGCAATGCTGAGAAGCCCAATTTCTCAACATGCTAACTGCTAGGCAATGTGATGATAAGAGCAGTCTTGCAACAAAGAGGATAGAATGCATTGAAGCTCTTATTATATCCTTCTTTTTTACCCAACTTTTAAACAGGGTTGTATTATTGAGACTACATAATAACATAGTATATTTATTATAGAGGGGAAAAGTGATGGCGCTTTGCCTTGCCGTGGGAGAGGAAAATAAGGATCTTAACCTAACTAGGGAAACAGGTGGGCAACGGGGTTAGATGTCAGGCAGTGGACATCTAGGGCAGTGCTAAGTAGAGTCTGAAGGCCAGTACTTTGAAGCGTGATGAGATGGAAGGAGAAAGAGTATAGGAATTAACCAAGTGTTGGTTCAGATTTCCTCTGAATATGGTTGAAACTTGGATTGATAGAGGCAGAGGTTCTTGGAAAGAGAGTCAATTTAGTCCCGCTGGCTATGAAAGAGTGGGGAGAGCCAAAAATCAGTAAGGATTTCTAGTAGATAGATTTGATGGGGACTAACCTAACCAGGTTCAGAGTCCAGAGAGAAAATAAAATTTAACTAAAGTGCCTAAAAAAGTAAAACATAAAGGGTAATTTACTGGGTAAATCATTAGCATCTTAAATAATGCTAGGAAAATAAAGGATAAAATAGGAGATATAAGGGATGATTGGTGCATATTTTGTTAAAACTGGGAACAGATAAGGACTTATCATCCTAGATCTTTTTACAGGATGAAAGGAAGTAGAAAAATAGTTAAAAGTACTCATAAGATAAGGCTAAGTTAGAGATATTGGGAGATAAAACTCAAATAGGGCTTTATTCCTTAAATTAATAACTGAGTTGGCTGTGTCAGCCTGGAGTTTCAACAAGTAGATCACTTTGATTCAATAAAATCCTGATTTCATCTGTTGGGGAATTTAGAAATAGCAATAACTCTTAATCATTTCTAAAGGACATGAAGTTTATATTAATTTTGGATTTAAAAATCAACAAAGCATCAATTGGTATACTAATTGTAGCAGACACTAATTCAAGGTTGCCTGGAATAATAACCAAGTTGGAAGCTTTCAAGAAAATGATATGAATGTATGACAAGCTATACATCCTGGAAGATTGTAAATTTAAGTTGAGGCGATCCTTGAGATTGAGCAGAAAAGATATTGATGTAAAGCGAATCAATCAGAGCTTCAATAGTTTGGCAAATCAAAAGAATTCTGCCAAAACCTTGAAATAAACAAAAAATCCTAAAATGGAACGAGTATGAGATTACTGAGCAGAGGTTGGATTTGACTTAGAATAATAAGAAAAGAGTTGAGCGGAAGAATGAGAGGAGGAGGTTTTTTAGTAGTCTGCAGATAAGCTTTAAGTTTTATTATTACAATAAAAGTTCAATTGGGGCAATTGCTCAATATCAAATTTATCAGTTTTTATTATAGATCAGCAATCTACATATCAGCTGTTCTGTTGCTCAGTGTCTAATAACCTGTGCAACCATATTGGCGGATTTAAACTGTATTGCCAAAATTAACTGGTGCTCACTAAAGGGGACCACTGGTCAACTGTAGAATATCAGCACAAGGGCATCATGGCGAGCCCCTACTTTTTACTACAAAACCTGATCAGATTTCTTGTACAATACGCCAGGGAAGCTAGAGAAGCATTCAACAAAAGACTGGCCCTTTTCTAGTGATGGAGCCGGGTGATGAGGATACTATAATTGAATTGAAGATAGGCACTTGTACTACGTTGGTGGTAGATCAACAGGGCCATTCTATGAATGTGAACCCTCAGTAGTTGTGAGAGATTTATAGAATGGCTTCAGAGGGGGTACCAACTTTATGAATATAAGGTGGGGAACATGCTCTGAGGCTATTCTATAACCAGAGGGACCAAGAAACTCTATATGCATTGTATATGTCCTATCTCAACACAACTACCACAGGGCCATATTGCTGACTCAGCACCCATGAAACCAAGGAGTACTTGGTTACGTACATGCAGCCGTTGATTTGCCAGCTACAGTGTGCGTTGGCCCAACATAACATTGAGATCATGAACATCATGCAGTTTGTTCAAGATCACCAGAATGATACTCATCTTTTACTTGACCACCTTTATCATATTTATCAGAGGTTCTGGGGCGCTTGTGCATGTGAACAACTGCGTTATGGATGTCTGCCGCTTCTTGGACAAATTTGTTTCACAGTTGAATCAGGAGTTACCCTGAGTGATAGGGGAACTGTTAGACTGGCGTATCCTATTGGCAGAATGAATTTGGGGTGTCACCACATTGGGTAGCAACACCAAGCGGTTTATGATGGACCTAACAGAATGGGCTGAAGCATTTGAAGCAGTGGTGGCTTAGACTAGAGACTGGGTTACCTTGACAGAGTAGAAGATGACGGATCACGTTGACTCTGTGGAAGTCAAATTTATTCAACTTCGTGTTGAGTGGAGTAACCAGTGGATGGCTGACCATATGACCAGCTATTTTTTGTGTCCTCAGAATATCACCAGCTGCTGTATTGGATTACTCAGTTGCATAGTGTTAGTCAGGAAAATCGGAGCTGAGCCATTACCCTTCCATTCATTGAGATGGTGGAGTATTCTGATATGTGAGTGCGTTTGGATACTCTTTGATGGGCCAACGAGGAGCTGGTGCAAGAACGAGCTGTATTCATTATAAATTAGATGAAGCATACCAACTAGCGCGTGACAATAAATAGTAGAACGCAAGAGTGTAGGGCACATTGGTGGACGTTCTCTCATGGCTTCAGGCAATAGAGCGTAAATAAGACTCTGAGTGAGAATTCTGCCACTATTTGCAAAATCAGTATGAAGCACTTCAACAGGAGGTTCAAGATGGCCGGTTGGTGCTATTTGTTTAAAGCTGAGTGAATAATTGATGACAATTTTTCTGAACAGCCTGGTAAAGGAGGAAAAGGTGCAGTCAGAAGTGAGTCAGCTGAAGAATGCTACAGATCAGCCAGCGAGTATCCCTCAGGGGTTGCAGTGGTCCCTCCTTGCAATCCAACGTCTTCCCAGTCCACTTCAGCGGATTCACATCCATCCGCACACCCTATTCTAGTCCACAAGGGGATGTTCCCATTGGCTGTTTGGAAACTAATTTGGCTGTTCCTTACGCTCAGAGCCTGGAGCAATTTGATTTTGTCTGAAACGAGAAGTTACCACCCTTCAATTGTGATGGGAACTTACTTGGATATTCTAAATAGTTTGAATTTTCCATGGAAGGGGCAACAGATTTGCAGAAAGCGAAACTGTTACTTTTCACTTTGACATTGAGAGCGTTGACCAAGTCACCTGTTACCTCCAAAATAGTTCCATATCTTATCAAAAGGTTAAGGAGACTGTGATCCATCTGTTTGGGGGTGCGGCTAATATAGCGCTTTGAAAGGCCGACTTTCTTACCATACAGTTTCATAAGAACCAGTCCCTTGTGGAGTTTGTATAGTGATTCACGGCTGAAGCTCACGTGTTAGTAAGAGCCAATATTTTAACCACTGAGGATGAAGGCATAGCTATGACGGCGGCAGTCAAACCATACCATGATCAGCATAATGCTATGTCTCCCATACTGGATGAGGATGCGGGGCTTCTCTGAATCATTAACACTTTGCTCCATTTTTCTGCTACGTTCAGTGCTCCTAATGTGGAGTGGAAGGCCCCTGCTATTGCTGTGGCATACTCCTTAGGGTATGGACAGCAACGACACAGTTGTAATCTGTTGGGTAAGTATTGTCCACCCTATATGCCAGCGGATCCTTTCCGCCCTCCTTACGCTCAACTGCCCTATCCTCGGCCTAACTTCAATACTTTGGTAAACATTTGGCCTGTCTCATCAGGCACAAACTATAGATGGGGCCATTTATAAATGCTTGTTTCTCATGTGGACGAAAAGAACATTATGTGGCTAACTGCCCAGGCAACCAGCATGTGCATGCAGTGCCATCTGTTATTATTGAACAGGGAAAAGATCAAGTGGAGTAAAGATGGGATGCTCTACCTCTGCTGCTTCGAATTTAATTGTCCCTAACAATTCCCACGAGTCTCTTTGTGTTGGCCCCAGTACCTAACCTGACAACTTATTATACCAACAACTAACAGCCAATACCTCCACCTTCATTCAAGGGAGCGACTATCCCCCTTCAAGCTCCAAGTTCCACCGAGATGTGCAAAAGCTGTAAGCATGGCAAACCCTTGAAGAAAACGGCACAAGTAATGCTGGACCCTCAACAGACGTCGCCTCCATAGTAGGGGTTAACGTAACCATTCCAGTAGAAAAGATCAACCAGGAGTATCCTCATTTCAGTATGGGTATATCCTCCTTCATTGGTAACAAAAAGCCCTTGGACGTTCACGTAATAAACACCAATTGTTCTTCTTACATGGAGTGTACCTACTGTGATATTTTGTTCAGAACGAAAAAATCTGAGTTATTATATATACTGTTGCCTCAGTTAATATAATCTCCACCAAGCTCGTAGCTAAGCTTCCGCTGAAGTCTTATGTGGAGTACAGAGTAGTGTATGGGTTTGCAGGGTCACAGAGCACTGTGTCTGAGGGAGCTTATGGCATAATAACTCTCAAATTTGGTTCAGTTAGGGCTTCCACTACAGAAGCGGTTCTGCCAAATAATAAATATAATATGCTGATTGGTGATGCATTCATGAGGCGATTTGGAGCCGTGGTTAATATGGTGTAAGAAACCATTAGTATCTTGGGACAACAGATCCACATTTACTTTACCTTTAGCGGAATTCCAAAGGACCTGTTCCGCTCCAGCTATATCAATTTGGCGTATAATGATGGGGTGATTCCAGTATGATATTGGCAAATGAAGCGCTGGACCAGAGCCCTCCCCAACCAGATCTACAAGTACAAAGGTATCCACTTCAAGCTGTGAGCACTTTGAGCATACCTTCTGAGCATCAGGTCATAATAGGAACCAAGCTCAAATTAGATGTCCCTGAAGGGCTGTATGGGGAAATTGTGGGGCCTTACCAGCAATTGCGGCTTGAACCTCATATGGCTCTGGGGCTACTGCTACCAGGAAATGGGGAAGTGAAGGTATGCTCACAGACCTACAGAAGGAGTCAATGATGATTTAAAGACACCAAGTGGTGGCTTATTTACATCTGGGCCCTATTGATGAGGTTTACCGTATTCATGACTTTGGATCATGGGAGGACCTTGGCCTACTGGTAAATTCCCCATTTGGCATAATGGCAGAGGTTCTGAAGGAGGCTCTAACCAGATTGTCAGAGAAACATGAAAATAGGGCGATGGCTTTATTTTAAAAAACCAAAATGGTTTTGCTTTTGATGACCATTATTTGGGGTGCGCCCAAGGGGTAGTGCATTTAGTGGACATGGGATATCACCTTCCCATTCGTTCATGGCCTATTCAGTGCTCAAAAGTGGCAAAAGAGGTTGTCTCCGATGAGTAAGACAAATTGATTGGAAAAGGGATGTTAGAGCTATTTAAGAGTCCATAGGCATCACCAGTGCTTATTGTTAAAAAAGATAGCATAAACTGAGTGGTCACTGACTATCAAAAGCTCAATAGCATTATGAAGAAGGATTCTTACCCCCTTCTGCAGATTGACAACGCGTTAGATTGAGTTGGATGGGCTAATTATTTTTGTGCCATTAGTTTGATATTGGGGTACTGGCAAGAAATTTGCCAGCAGCGGAACATGAAAAATTCTCCATAATCACTTCAAAGGGGCTATTCCTGCCTACACGCATGCCATAGGGTTTGTGCAACGCCCCAGTTACGTTTCAGAGGGCTATGGATACAATCTTATGTGACTTGAAGATGTCCTGCGTTTTAGTTTACCTCAATGATATCAACGTGTTATTGTGAATGTTCACAGAGCATCTTGACCACCTGGAACAAGTGTTCCGCCAACTTGCTGACACTAATATCAAGGTAAAGCCTCAGAAGTGTTTTTTCCAAGAGCAACTGGAGTACCTTGGATTTGTGGTGGACTCAAAGGGGCTTAAACTGCAGCCGTGAAGGTGGAAGTTATAATTAAGATGACCCAGCCAGGTAATAAACAAGATATCCAAGTTTTCTTGGGGATGGTTGGTTACTACTGGAAGTTCATTTCTAACCTTAGTTGTATTTATGCACCGCTCTTTGAGTTGTTGAAGAAAAATGCCACTTTTGACTAAACAGAACGATGCCAAAGCGCTTTTGATGTCTTACAAAATGTATTGGCTAGTTCACCCATATTACAATATCAAACCTCAAAAACAATTCATAGTACAAATGGATGCATCACTTTCCGCCATAGGGGCAGTATTATCTCAGAAGTATGATGATGGCGTAGAGCACCCTGTCGCATTTTTAGCTGAATCTTGATTTTCATGAACAGAATTACACCATGACTGAGCAGGAGTGCTTAGAGGCGATTTATGCATATAAAAGGTTTTAAGTATAGCTCCATGGGATGAAATTCCAAGTGGTAATAGATAATGCATCCTTGCGCTGGCTGCAAAATCTTTGTGAACCTGAAGGATGGCTCATGCAATGGGCGTTGAAGCTCAAAGCATATGATTTTGATATTGTATACCAGCTGGGAGCAAAACATCGAAATGCAGACTGTCTTTCATGACAACTAATGGTTGCTAATATGGCAGATTTGGCTGACATTATGTATGAGAAGATGGTGGTGGGAAAATACCACAATGAGCCACCGCAAGTGATCAAATTTTTAGATGGACTTAAACAGGACACCTTCTTACACAATGGGGAACTATATACGCAGATTGGGGAATTGATGCTAAGCTTCCTTAAACCCTCTTCTAGGCCAGCAATTATTATATATGCACATTGAGCGATAGAACACGGTGGGTTGTGAAAAACATTGGAGTTTTGTGACCCTTCTACTATCGGGAGAGCATGCATTATGACGTGCTGGATACAATTAGATGTTGTCATCAGTGTCAAGTGGAGAAAGCTTTCTACAAGGGGACCACATACCAGCTGGTTAAGCCTCAGTTTTCCTTGCATACCGTTTCCTTTGATGTAGTGGGGCCTTTTCCAACTGGCGTGAACCGATCTAAGTACATAATCATAGCATTTGATCATCTGACGAGATGGGTGGAAGCCAGGGCGATTAATGACTTGTGGAGGTCACAACCGCCAAGAGTATTATGGATTGCGTCATACAGAAATATTTCTGACTGCAGTTCATATTAATGGAAAATGGAACCAATTCACTTGGGATATCCTGTTTAAGTTGAATAAACTGATGGCGATCCGCAGGGTCTTAAATACACCCTACCATCCATAATCCAACGGAATGGTGGAGCAGGTCAACGCATCATTGGTAAACATACTCTGCAGGCTTGTGAAAGATTGACCCTCTAATTTGAGTACCCCCTAACCACAGCTGCCTTTGTGTAAAATATCAGGTACCAATTGGCCACTGAAAAGAGTCCTTTTTAATTGGTATATGGCAGACATCCGGCTTTACTACCCTGCTGTACTCTTGCGTGGAGGATACCAGCAGCGTGGAACTGCAGCGTTATTTGACCAATCTACCAGAGATGCTGACCAATGAAAAATGGAATCATACTCTACCAGTTTGTCCAAGAATATTTGTGATCAAGCAGATGACCAGGGTAGATGTAGCATACTCCCGCTGTTCTCTGTAGGAGATCATGACTTGTTCCATGACCAACATGGATTTGGGTGGAAGAACAATCTAGCTAAAATTTGGATCAGGTTGATTAAAAAATTGTTGAGAAAACTGGTATTAATGCTTACACAATTAAGGAACCTACGGGTGGTCAGATTATCAACTGAGTTCATGCAAAGTTCCTTTGAGCATAAAAGCAATATGAACTTATCATTCAGTCAAAGGGGGGGTAATGTCAAAAAAATGATATGACTGGATAATAAGCTATACATTCCGGCAGATTGCAAATTAGAGTTGAGGCAAGCCTCAAGATTGAGCAGAAAAGATATTGATGTGAATTAAATTTATCATAGCCTCAATAGTTCAGTGAATTAAAGGTATTTTGCTGAAACCTTGAAATAGAAAAAACTCCTAAAAAGAAATGAATAAAAGATTGCTAAGCAGAGGGTGGATTTGTATTAGATTACCAAGATAAGTGTTGAGTGGAAAAATGAGAAAGGTTTTTTAGTATCTTGCAGGTAATTTCTGCGTTTTATTACAATAAAAGTTTAATTGAGGCAATTATCAAAATCTTATTTATCGGCTGTTATTAAGTATCAGTAATCTACATATCTGCCGTTACGTTGCTCAGTGGCTAACACCCTGTGCAAACCAGCTTGACATATTTAACCCATATCCCCAAAAAAGTAACTGAAGCCTCAAGTCAAGACTTCATCCAAACTATTGAGAATCTCAAAAGTCAGGAAGGAGCCTTTTGGGAAGAATAGGGTGGAAGCCCCATAATTGGGAGAATAACACAAAGCAACCAGCATCAACTCAATATGAAGAATACTAGGGCAGCAGAAGACTGACAAGAGTGATTTTGATTGCAAAATGTGCCTGCACCCTGTATTTCAATCCCACAGTAACATCTGGAGTCAAATGTGGTCAATTTTCTCGAAGCAGATTATATAACCTTAAGAACAAAGCTGTTTCAAGGCAAGTAGTAGCTTGCAAAAGGTGGCTATATGAACTAGACAAGGAGACAAGAAAGTTAGTCAACAAACCTACAAACATGGAAAGTCATAGGGGACAAAAAAGGGTGAAATTTGGTAGTCCACATTGCTTTGTAATTAACAATTTAATTTAACTGTCATACTATGTAAAGACCAGTGGAGCCCAAGTTTACACTAGATAGCATTGCAAAGTTTTTTTTGGAACCACCTGAGTCTAAGAAACTATTATTATATAGGCCCTTATCCAACTTTCCAACAAGGTGCTAACCACTTTAGTGTGTGCGTGTTAATTACAGTGTGCACCATGATGCACAGAAGTGCTTAGATATAAATGGTAAAGTAGAACGTCAGAACAGCTTTGTTTTTATCACGAGATTTAGAGAAAGAAAAGCAAAATATGCCAGTACCCTCATAATTGAGATCATTGGCCTATAAAAGGGGGAATGGGTATTGGTAGGCGGCTGCACTATTTTTGGAATACCTCAACCCATGGTATCTTCATCAGTTTTAACCTATCCTTGAGTTCAAATATGGGAAAGTGTTGTAATAACAACTTATTGTAAAAAGTGAGGGTGTGTGGGATGATGGTACACGCCATTATTAGCTGCTTCTCAATATATCTCTTTACCCTTATGAAAATTTCCCAAAATGAGATTTGCTCCATACTTTAAATTTCACTACTTAATCAACACGGAAAATTTTAAAACTATAACTTTGTAAAAGATTGTTGGGAATTGCAAAAAGAGGAGCTACACTAGGAATCCAAAATCGAAGTTATTTTTATATGAAAATAGAATGATCCTACCACAAAAATAGTATAATGGATTAAAAAAGTAAGAGAATCAGTAAAATGAGCTGGGGTATGTGAAAGTTTACATGGAATAAGATCTGCCATTTTTGCTTAGTAGTTGTGGGATTATTATGTATAAAGTCCTGGTCCTCTATATTGTAAACCTCTAGGCAATGTTTGGTTGGGAACAGTATTACAAAAATTAAGGTAGAAGGCACGGGAATCCCTAAAAATTGACTATAGAACTTTCAAATTGGCAGTACAGAAGGGCCTAAAATTGGAAGATGCTAAAGCTAGGTAAGTATCAGATTTAATCTCAACGACGAAAAAGAGTTATCAAGGCGGGAGTCATTGCCAAGAAAGCGCAAATGGTCAAGAGTTAAGTTTTAACAACAATGGAACTCATTTCTTATAAAGTTTATTAAATACACCAATTGCTCTGGATTAGGAGCAACAGATAGACATGAATGTAGCTACAAAATGGTATAACATCATATTTTCCCCAGAGGAAGAAACACCGTGGACTGAATCAGGTAAAGGCAATTGAGACCTTGCATTAGTCTAAAAGGATTCCCTCTATTACATCCAATAATGAAGAAAGGATTGACCAAAAAGAAAGCATTAAAATGGGGACCTTTCTGGGAATGGACTCCAGAAGATGCTATTAATGAAGCGCAATCAGTTTTACCCCTCTGAGAATTATGATTTAATATGACATAGAAACAGTATAGACCAAATCTACAACCAGGCGAGCATGTAAGTAACTTCTAATATCCACAAAGCCCTGCATGGTAAAGAGCTTCCTTTTAAAAAATAGCTATCTTCAGAGATCATGATGCCTGGAAGAAGCAGCAGACTGGGAAGCGGTGGAATTTATGCCTACAGCATCCCAGGCTTGAATCAAAAGTGAGATTCTGCCACAGGCAGCTGTCACAATGAAGGTATAATGACCTCAGAAATAGGCAATAAGTGGATGAAAATGAGAATTTGCGTTGAGGCATTATAAGTTTGAAAAAGGCATTCTCAGAACTGTCCTTAGCAGTGACATGTGCCCCAGAAGGATTCACGCTATCAGAATCATATTAATGGAGTAAGGATAAGGTAATAGCAAAAGTTTCCCACCTTTCACAAACTCAAATGGAATAGCATCACCATGAAAGACTGGTGTTAGAGAAGCTCAATATTTTTTGATAAGTGCATCAGTATTTACACACATCATGCGGACCTGAAGCTGCTTTAAACTAGTGCCATTTTGTTTTGTACCTGCCAAAGGCCAGGGTTAGAAGTACCTGGAAATCAGTGAGGCAATTGCCCTCAATATCTGCAGATACAACATTCACATGCATCAGATTTAAGCATTTCTGAGCTGCAAATTCATCTTAGATTATTAACAAGCTGTACTTTGAAGGACATGATTCCCAAAGATGCCCCAAAGCCCAACTTGAAGAATAATTCATAAAACGCCATGACAGCCCAGCAATTGAGGTTGTTTTAAAATGAAGACAGAAGCCATATTGAAATTAACCACACTTATATCAAATTGGGCGCTAAGCATGCAAAGCTCTAAAGTTTTTCTTTAAAGGGACACAATTTAGATTAATGTCCCACTCATCAATAAGGACTTCTGATTGGACCTTTTATATAATTTACCAGGAGCCAAAACCTCCTCACCAGAAGCAACTTTGACACAATGGGTTCTGGTATAAATTCACGTCAATATTTCAATTTTAGGCAAGCTTGACTAAAAGCCTGATAGAGGTTGAATCAAGTTTTATATAGATAAATATCTGCGCATGGAGCTAACATGTTGTGCAAACCAGGCCGCTAAGTGGGTAACATTACATAATCTCATGATGGATAGGAAGCATAAATAAGTCCATGAAGAAATATGAATGGGTCTCTCATGCTATGGCGGGGTTCTTAATCTAGAAAGCCAGCAGCAAGCGCATTTCCTAATGCCTGCAGCCCCATACAATTGAAGTCTATACAAACTGACATCATGGATGAAAGCAAACAAAATTGCTCTACTAAATTCATCTGTATCCTAGGCCTAGAATTTGTAGTCTATTTTAAACAAGAAGACACTAAAAAGGTATGTCACTTTTATCAAACTTGTCAAAAAATGGCCCATTGTTACCACAGAAAGGTAAAACGCCTCACTTCTACAAACATAAATCTGTCTGTGGGATCACTAAGGGAAGAAACAAACCTTACTTATGACCTAAGGGCAAATAATGGCTTTCATTTATCCTTACTGATAATATGAGCATGATACACTAACAGCAAGAGTTGGATGTATCTAACAAAGATGCTTGAGGACGCAAAACAACAAAGTTCCCCTCAGAAGAGAACAATCCTTTTATAGATATGAATTTAATTTCACAATAGATGAGGGGAAATCCCCCAAACTTATAAACCACATTCCACCCAAGTAAAATGGTCAGAGAAAAAAGCTAAACTCTGAAAGAAAGCATTTTTAAAGAAACTAATGAGAAAAGCTGGAAAGCATGTTCTTATGAAAAATTGGTAGCCTACGTCAACAAAGTCCCCTGAGACAACGCTTAAGCCCACCAATAATGGTAAATCAAAAAGCTAATCCATTTAGACCAAAAAGATGCCAAAAGTCAATATGCGCTTGCTAGCAAGGCTAATACTTGTGTAAGGAAAGTGTCTATAATTATCCTGTTCCCAGCGTGGTAGTGCATGGTGCACATGAGCCAACTCCAGAAAACTAGCCATTAGTAACAAGGTTACTAGAGCACTGCAGAAGGTGCTAAAACTGTAGTAACTTAGATTTAATAGTGTTATTAGTAGAGGAAGTAACCTAAATGCATCAACGCGTTGCACCAGGTGGTAGTGTATAGGCGCCCTAGGTTGTAGAGATATGGGGCAACCCAAATGGTGCATGAGCGGATAGATTTAGCATAATTAAAATTAAATGGTTAACATTGCATGAGACCTCCTTGAAGAGGTCCTCGAACAGGATTGTCCAATATAACATAAATAAAACGGTGTACTAAATTAGGTTTTATTGTAAGAAAAGTCAACCAACAAGAGAAATTGGTCTCAACATGAGGAATTTAAAGGAATTTGGAAAAAAGATCAATTGAGGTAAGTGGGTCTAAGCTGAGGTGCATTAATAGGTGCACACTTCCATCAAGCAATACACTGTACTTGGTAATTGACAAAATTCAGGTAATTGATTGTATGAGCAGCTGACCTGAGCTGAGAATTTTTAAAATAAATTTGTTTTGAGACTAAATTTACCTAAAAACTGAAGCAAACCGTTTTTATTCATCACAAAGCAAGTTTGGTTTAACGCTCCCGCTCTTAAGTAGGGCCAAACTTCTCTTGCATCCATAGGACCAACCTGAGCATACTTCACCTTAACCCGGCATTGATCTATGGTATTCTTGAGGTCAGGGAGGCCTGCCAACTTCACCTTCTTGGCCTCCTGACCTGCAGCTTTGTCCCTAACGTAGGTTCCAATTATGATGTCCTTTTCTAACCATAACAACTTGGCTTTTTTAGCCAAAAGAACTCCCCTAACCAGTGTTTAAGACCACCTGTCTGTTAATTAATAATGAAACATGTATGGAGATGTAATTTAATGCACACAAAATGGTGGACATCATGATCCAGCTTCATATAAACCCTCAAACTGATTATTAAAACATAATATTTTTCAGAAGAAGCCCCAAAAACTAACCTTAGTATACAATTCCTATAAACAACCCAGAACATCCTCATACCCATGGGACATCAGCTAGTAATGATTATTACAACAACTAATGAAAGGATGATGGCTGTAATTAAATTAGGACGAGGAAATTTGCAACTAAAAACTAATTTTAATATTGTCTTCAATAATTTTTAGAAAATCAGGTATAGAGCCAAACCTAAATAATTCCTCATGCAATTGTGACATCAAAAGTCACACATGGTCCCTACAAATAAACTGCCAAGTGCTATGGACAGACTACGTCATGATTGCTATAATAAAATAAATTCAAGGTTGAATTTATTGAGGCTTTCAAACTGATATGGTTCTAGTGGCAAGGCACACGACTAATCCACTGGCAAGGCCCTAAAGGTGTTTGCATTTTATGCGTTGACAAAAACTCATGAGAATCGAAAAATCTTGAAATTATTATAAGAAGTTCAAAATGTAAAATTGCCAATACTAGGAAGCCTTAAAAGTTTAACCAACGCAATTTGAGATTTTTTCTGTTAAGCAAAAGTCCATAAAGCAAGGACAATGACATGCTTAAATACCTAGAGGCCTCAGGAATGAACCTGCCTATAGATATAGAAAACAACAGCCTTTTGAACTTAACTATATGAACCTACACCAGAAATTGCATATTAGCAATTGGATCCTGCCTGACTACGTCTTAGTCTCATTAGACCTAGAATTTACTGAACGTAGAGAGTGAATTACTCATCAACACCAAAATGACAACCTGATTGTATAATTGGTCATCAATCTGGGTGATACACCAAAGCAAATGGAATGGCAAATTTCACCATCAGTACTAAAGGCTCTAGAATGGCGCCAAATAGCTGAATTGCTTTAACAAATTTTTCACATTATTATTGGCAGCCAGGATTAACCTCTTTTGACTTCTGGAAAGGAAACGTTAAGCTCTAAGAAGACAATACTAATTACAAAAATTTTAAGACCTACAAGAGCTGCTGCTGTTAAGAAGATGAAGGATATGTTAGCAACCCTCAAGCTCAAATATTGAGATATCTGGGAATAGGGGAGCAATGATCAGAATATGTACTAGAAGTACAAGGCGCCGATCTTTATATAAGTCGTCAAACTCCAAACAAACATGACCTACCATCACCCAAGCCTGATGGGTACAATGACCAAAGTGAACTTTTCAAGATTCAAGATAAACCCAATTTCATAGTAAATTGGCAGTTAGAAACTCTTAAAAGCATCATATCTATCAACCCCAATATCATTCAGGGTGAGATCTAATGGTTTTATGGTGAGCTTTTCTGATATAGTCAAACCATTAAAATAGCCATCAAAACTAATTGAACTAACCAGCTGGCGCTTTAGCTATGCTCAGACAAGAACAAGCGTAAAAAGTCACTTAAATCAGCATAGAGGTAGTCAAGTGGGCGTTTAAAGGTGCACCAAAGGATAAGGCACATAGCCCTAATGCCATATGTTTCAAAATACTTAATGTGAATTTTGACTGCATTGTTCCATAAATGGCCTGTCTATTCAACCACAGTTCAAGCGCCAGTCAACTGATCCCAGGATGCCAATAAACCCAAAAGTGCTTTTGTAAAAGAAGTTTATTAAAAATTTTTAAAATGGGGCCAACTTACCCTGTCAAATGCTGACTATAAGATACTTACAAGAATACTAGAAAATTACCTGATGCTCACAGCGCCAGAACGCTCCACACAGCCCAAACTTGGGTTCATTAAAGGTTAGCAATCTAAGACCAAATTGTGTTAAAATAATACATACTCCAGGACTTGCACATAACTGAAAAAATCTAAATTGTGTCCTTGGAAATAAAAAACCTACAACTGGGTAGTTTGGCCCTTCCTGCTTTCAGCAATGAAGGCGATTGGCATTCCCACTAAATTTGTAAGTGGTATCAAAACCTTATATACAGGGCTTGTAACAAAGGCTATTGTCACTAATAAGGCATTATCTGAAAGCCAAATTGGACAGATCCTTTACCTAGGTGAGTTGATATCTCTATTCTCTACAACTTATTAGCAAACTTTTTTGAAAGTGGTGGAGTTAAAAATTTGGAGTATTGTACACCCCAACCAATAGCCTATCCTAATGCAGGCCTTTTCAGATGATATAATGGTGGGGATAAGCTTCAAAGGTGAAAGCAATGACATTGAAGAGTTCCTAAACCTATACCAAAAATCATTAAATGCAAACTAAACATTGAAAATTTTGTCTTAATGAGGATTGAGAAGCTAAGGTCCAATTCCAAAATGGCTTAGTACCATTGAAGTCAATACAAATGTTCCAGTACTTGGTTATTCTATTATAATGAAAAGTGATTGTCAATCAAAGGAAATGGAGCAGGTGATCCTGTCCAGCATACAACAGCAAACTGAATACTGAAAGAATGCCCAACTTAACCATAAAGGGGGAAGTTACTGGTGTTAACATCACCTTGTCAAAGCTTAAGTACATGGCCCATGTGTTACCAATGAGTTAACCTTAAAAAGTAAGATTCAGTTGCATAATGCGCACCTTCCTTTAGCACAAGGCCAGAGCAGCCCCAATTTTCCTTGAGGCCCTCACCCATCCAAAACAAGAAGGTGGCATGGACCTAATCAATTTTTGACCATGCTCTCTTCAAAGTTGCTCAATATCATTCATTGAATCATGAAGATACATATGAGATGCCCTGACCTAGCATGAGGTACCAACTGGGAATGGACCTAAGATTTACTGGAGGATCTTATCTCTATAAGGAGATGGATGGTGCTCAACTCAAAAAGTGACATCCCATACCAGGATTTCCTACAATTGTAAGTTGTACAATCAAGCAGTTCATCTGGGCAGTTGGTCAATTGAATATAAGAGCCAAGCTGAGGAACAGATCTGGTGGGAGTTAAAGTCCCAAAATTTAGCAAGGAGCATAGTCTCCACGTAAGAAGCTTAAAATAGTATCAGGAAAAACTTCACCAATAAGACAATTAATATTTATATCATAATGTGTCAATTGTAATTGGCAGACACCCCCAGGACCATTGATGAACCCTCTAATGACGCTAAAATTACCTAATGACTGGGTGGAGAAGGTTACAACACCAATTACAACCTCAAAGGGTTGGTAGTGGGCTTAAACGATAAGATTGTAACCTCAAAACAAGCAGTCACTAATTTGATGAACCCTACATCAAGCAATTTTTCTAGGCAAGCACTGCTACCCAGGCTGCCCATATTAAAACTTCTTGTTGTGTGCCAAACTCAAAACGTCTTTTGGCTGATATTACTTTAATCGTGCCATCTTCAAGAAGAGCTGGCTCACACTGAGATTAATATTCTCCAGCAAAATATACCCGCTATGCACCCTTCAAAAGACCTCTTTTTTAAAATGTTCATAAGGAATCAATCCACCTCTGAGCTTTCTTGTATTAAGACTGTATATGGGTTATTCATGCAGCAATATAAGCCAAGTCAATTGAGACATGAGCACTTCCATCACAAAAGGTTTGTAATAAATATGATCAGAGCATTTTCTGATCAACTTACAAGGTTCACCAAATTCTCTTACCTTATATCATATTGTTATAAGGCTACACAATTGGTCTTTACACCTGTATTGGTTGCCCAATGAGATGAGACATCTTAATGACTAAGATCACCTGGCCCAAAAGTCTTCCAATGCTAGAACTGTGGATAATTCAGTAAATTGCCAATCAGGATTGTCAGTATTATCAACCAATCAGTAGCACCCCCTCCTGTCACTTTAACTTATATAAAACTTCCAAATCCTCCCTCTTTTATAATTGTTATCATTTTAAAATTTAAGTAAACTATGGAGTATAAGGGGGTGGAAGGCGAGTCAGTAAGGGCGTACAGCTACCAACCTGAAGGTTGCAGGTTCAATTCCCACCCTTCGCACATCGATCATGGTGCCAGCCGAAGAAAACTATTGGCGGTTAGTAGGTATAATAACACAAAAACCTTACCCATGATGTAACCAGAAAAATCCGAGTCCCAATCTGGAGGTGAAAAAACTTTCTACGACAGAGTTGACCCTGCTCAGGTTTCATGTCGATACTTTCTCTATTTTGGTAATGTCCGTCCCCCAGTCAGCTTGCCTCAAATAAATAATAAAAAGATATGGAGTATAAAAAAGTTGTTCACACCAATTACACATACTAAGATGGGGGTTTAAAATACCATAACTGGTTGAAACTTTTCTGGATAGGCTAAACAGTTTCCTCTCTCATCATTTTTGCTGAGCATCAACTTGCTCAATATGTTGAGGCAATGGACATTGCCGGCCTCATTAACAAAGAAAACCAACCAAATATACCTCCTTATGCCCCATGTCGCTGATGCTCCCACCCCAATGCTGTCCGCCATGATCCACCAACTAAAGCGGGCGCTGGACAAAAGTTTCCCCAAAGCCTCCTCTCCATCTGATATGGCTTCCTAAGCTGATAACCTAGGGGCTATATTAAGAATTTTTAATTTATGATAATCCCTTTGTAGGGCCCATTTGTGAATAAAGATGCGTGGCGGCTCCCCCTTTTGGGTTGGGCACCACTAGTACTAAAAACAGTTTCCTCTCTCCCTTTACATAATTATTTACGCTTTAAAAAAAATTATATAGTATCTGTTTTTATAAAAAGAAAAATTGGGGTCATTGCCATGAGGGGTGGTTTCTGCTACTGTTATATTTTTTTGTTAAAAGAAGCATTAGTAACTACAAGTTAAGGTGGGGTACTTAATTCTATAACAAGTCAAAACTGTTCTAACTAGGGCTAAATAATTGCTCTCTCCCTTCCTTCTTAACATTATTTTAAATTTTTATTTGGACGCTGACCAGGGGATGGAAATTACCAATTCAAAGTGAAAAACCAGAAACAAATGGGGCAACAATACAAAAGAAATAAAAAACCTCAAATAAGGCAGGGAGCGGAGTACTGCTAGCCCACCATGGAAGAGGGGGAGGGAGGGTCAGGCAGCTCTTCTTAAGGTGGAACTTGTATGGAATATGCATATTGGTTGTAGAAGTGGACAAAAGCAGAGAGCAAGGGCATTGTGGCATTGGTGTGGTGAGGTTGGGGAGGATGAGATAATGGTTACTTATCTCAAGGTTAGCTTGGAAGACAGCTTCAACTAACTATGCAACATGATGTTCAGCTTGGATGTGGGAATCTTGGAGTTAGGCCAATCTGGGGATATTTTGTCAGGTGATTTGAGAGTTTGGGTCAAATGCTGCTAGTTTTGCAACATGTATGACAGCATCATTGGCCACTTTGGTGATTTTCTCCTATGCTACTTAGGGGAAATCAGGGGTAAGTTGATTGTGCTCAGCCCAGTATGGAAGATACATTGATGGTGAAACTGCTTTGCAGAGTTGATGGCAAGAGTTTGAGGCCACCTCTGATAAGGCACATGGTGGTCACTTTGGAATGGGATGGATTTGGGTTTTAGGAGTGTTGTAATTTGGTGGAACCTGGGAGATACGCTGTAAGAGGTTTGCACAGGGTTTAGCCCACTGAGAAATAGGACCAACAATAGACAATTGTGGCCCTTCATAACAACAGAATAAACTTAATATAATAATTATGGGGCTCTTGCTCTCACTACAATATTTTTATATTGAATTTAATAAACACAGCGGATCCTCACTGTCTCACTCACTCTATCCTATCAACAACCAAATTCTCTTAATTGCCCATCTCGCTTATATACAACAGCTTTGGACAATAACACTCTCATAGCTTAGACTATTTGATTCTGATGATTCTCCTTGTTTCAACTTGTTATTCTTTAGTTCTCTATTGCCTAAATTGTAGGAAGTTTAATTTGTATTCATCAAATGTCAACATTGCCCAATCACCTTATTTTAAGGCAAGCCAATTATAAATACGTTATATCCCATCACCTCATCTTGAGGCACTTAAATAATTGTAACTAATCACATTGGCTGATTCTTTCCAAACCGCCCTAACTGTCCCAAGATTATTGTCCAGTCATATCATAATTGTGACATTACCCCCTCCTTGACTGGATAATAAGGCTCCTATTGTTTGTATGGTTGGAGGAACTTCACATGTACCCAGTTAATAATTCAACCCCTGTGGGTTACTTAATGGTGTAGGCGTCAGCCCCAGTTTTCTCAATGATCAAAAATGGTCTGCTCCATATACTGGAAAGCTTGTTCCTTCTTCCAAACCCATGTTGGTCGTGGTACAGGACCAATTCTCCTACCCAAACTGTAGAAGACTGCTGCTCTATCTTGGTCAGCTGCATGATCCCAAATCTTCTTGTCCAGACTAGTGGAATATGCCTTGGTTTGGAGTTTAATCAGCATGTTGATTAAGGCAGACATATAGTGGTGGGGCTCAACTCTGACGGTATCCTCCACACAGGAGTAAAGCAAAGCAGGTAGCGCTGGATGTCATCCATAGAGCAATTGGAATGGACTCTTACCAGTTGCTAAGTGGTAGCTGATATTATATGCTAAGACAGCGGTGGACAAAAGGGTGCTCCAATCTGAAGGTTGCTCATTTACAAGCTTACATAGAATATTTACCAAGGTCCCATTGATCCGTTTCACCATACCGTTATATTCAGGGTGGTAGGGGGTAGTTAAGACCCCGCGGATTGCCATGAGCTCGTTCAACTTGGCCAACATATGTGATGTAAATTGGTCATATTGTCCATTAGGATAAACTGCGGACAACTATGGCGCTGTATGACACACTCCAGGATGAACTTGGTGGTAGTGACAGCCCCTAAATCCTTGATAGCCCTTGCCTCCTACCCATCTAGTCAAATGGTCAATGGCAACTATTATATATTTGGAGTGTTTGTGCCAGTCGGCAGAGGCCCTACCACATCTAACAAAACAGTATGCCATGTGAACTGAGGCTTGACTAGATGGTAGGTGGTCTTTTGGTGGAATAGTTTCTCCACTTGGCACTGATGGCAACAACCAACCATCTCAAGCACATCATAGTGCATACTCTCCCAATAGCAGCAGGGTCACAAGGACTCCAGCATCTTTTTCAACCCTCCATGACTTACCGCTCTATGGGCATCCATAATTATCACAGGCCTGGCAGAGGGTTTTGGAAAACTCAGTGTTGATTCCCCAATTTGCTTATATAATTCTCCATTGCGCAAGATAATCCTGCCAAAGCCCATCTAACACTTTGATCATGGGCAGTGGCTCATAGTGATATTTCCCACAAGCATCTTTTTGTAAATTATGTCCGCCACATCCGCTGTAATGGTAACAGTGGGTAATTGGGAAAGACAATCTGCATTCTGATGTTTCAACTCTGGCCTATGCATGATCTCAAAATCATATGTTTGGAGCTTCAAAGCCCATCGCGCAAGCCGCCCTTCAGGTTCCCGCAGGTTCTATAGCCAGCGCAAGGAGGCATGATCTGTTACCACTTTGAATTTCACCCCATGGGAGTAGACCCAGAATTGTTTATATGCATAGATTACCGCTAAACACTCCTGCTTGGTCACAGTGTAATTCCGTTCAGGGCTGGTTAAGCTGTGGCTACAATATGCAATGAGGTGCTCAACACCGTCATTGTCTTTTTGGGATGACACAACCCCTACAGCGGAAAGCAAAGTGTCCATTTTCACAATAAACTCTTTTTCAAAATTGGGGTATTGCAAAACAGGCTGTAGCCAACGCAGTTCATAATACATCAAAAGCAGTTTGACATTAATCCATCCAGTTGAAGGCAGCGTTTTTTAAGTAGCTCAAAGAGAGGAGCCCCAATACAGCTGAAGTTGGGAATGAACTGCCGGTAGGAGCTGACCATCCCTAAGAACACCTGGATATCCCACTTATTGCTTGGCTGAGTCATCTTGTGGATGGCTTTCACATTGGCTGTCTGAGGACTAAGCCCTTTGGAGTCTACCACAAAGCTGAGGTATTCCAATTGTTCCTTAAAAAAGTGGCAATTTCAGGGCTTAATATTGATAATAGCATAAGCAAGGCGACGAAACACTTGCTCCAGATATCCAAGATGCTCCATGAACGTCCGCAAAAACACGTTGATATCATCAAGGTAGACAAGAACGCAAGGCAGCTGTAGGTCACCCAAAATAGTGTCCATAGCCCGCTGGAATGTAGCGGGGGCATTGCACAAACCCTGTGGCATACGTGTAATCTGGAACAATCCTTTTGAGGTGATTATAGCGCACTTTTCTTGTTCCACCGCTGGCAACTCAATCTGCCAGTATCCCAATATCAAGTCCATAGCAGAGAAATACTTGGTCCCACCTAACTGATCTAAAGCATCATCAAATCGTGGAAGTGGATTTGAATCTTTTTTCATAATGCTGTTAAGTTTCTGATAATCGATTACTACTTGATTGGAGCCATCTTTCTTTTTGACAATTAGCACTGGGGATGCCCAGGGACTATTTGACGGCTCCAACATTCCCTGTTCCACCAATGTATCTATTTCTGCAGATACAACTTCTTCCGCTGCCTTTGAGTGATAGATAGGCCATGACCTGATAGGGGGTGGTCTCCCATGTCCACCCAATGCACAACCACATAAGCACAACCCAAATCGTGATCATCAGTTGCAAAAATTCTGTGATACTTCTCAAAAAGATCCATCACCCTATCCTTTTGATCCTCCGTTAGACCATTTCTCGCCTCCCAAGGAACCACAGTCATTACGCCAAAGGTGGTTTTTAAAAACAAGCCAAGATCTTCCCAAGAACCAAAGTTGTGTATCTACTGACCTCATTAATAGGGATCAAGTTCAGGTAAACTACCACTTGGTGACGCTGAACCTTCATCACCTCCTTCTGCAAATTTTCTACTAACACCTTCACTTTTCCCTGCCCTGGTAACAGTAACCCAGGGGCCATATGAGGTTTGAGCTGCAATTGTTGATGGGGCCCCACAACCTCTCCATAAAGACCTCCCAGTTTATCAATATCAAGCTCCGTCCCAATTATGACCTTATGGCCAGAAGGGATAGTCAAAGCGTTTGCAGCACATAGCAGAATTCCGCTGTATTCATAAATCTGGTTTGGGAGCGTTCAGGTCTTCTACTTCAACTGCCAATATCTTACAGGAAACATACCATCGCTATAGGTGATATTAGTTTTACTAGAGCGGATTGGGTCATCTGGAACTCCGTTGGAAGTAAAATAGATGGGGATATGTTGTCCCAGGATGGCTAGGGTCTCTTCCATCATGTCAATGACAGCCCCATAGTGTTTCATAAAAGCAGTCCCAATCAGCAAATCATAGTTGCTATTTGGTAATACTACTGCCGGAGCCACAATAACAACAGATTCAAACCACAAAGAAAGCGCGTTATACGCTCCCTTAGAGACCGTGGTTTCCATTCCAGTGGTCCCATATACCATCCAGTGTTCTATGTCAGGTTTTAAAGACAACTTCACCACCAACTTAGTGGAGACAATGTTAACAGGAGCGCCCATATCAATTATAGCTTGTAAAAGTGTTTTGGCTACCACAACATCACATTAAGTGCACTCCAAGTAAGTCAAATGCTAGATATTTACTATGTGTACATTCAGTGGTTCACGTTTTCCCAGGAAACCTATAATACCCACACCAACTTTAGGGTATCCTGTTATAATATTCACACTGGGAAAGCGACCTCTACTTCTCTTAGATATAACGCATCTGCAAACAGTTCTAGCTGGTCTGACGGATTTTGGTCAAACATTTGGCAAGCATAAAGCTTTGGTTGCTCCTGAAACCCTGTATTGGCCATCTTTTTGAATTGTGCTTGAATCAACACATTTACTCCCCCAACCAGCTGTAGGTAGAGAAATGTATCGTCATACTGGGAGGCATCTGCTGCCTTCAATACAATAGAAAAGGTGGGATGTATGACTTTGAGATATTGGAATTAGAGAGTACCATCTCTACTCCACACTGACTTTTCCCTGATAACTTTGATCTGGTTGTACGTAAGGAGACTATCAATTGAGGCACCATTGTCCCATGTGCCTGGTGTGACCGCAATTAAAACAACTTACTCAATAGGGCCTACATCTGTGCTTAATATAAGTTGGCCCACTTGGAAAGTTATTCTGAAGATGATCGGTGTAACCAGACCCACATTGGTAGAATGCCTGCTGTCAATCAGCATAGTTAAGGCCAAAGCGGTAGTTGGTCAGTTGTTGCTCAACAGTTATGGGACAGATATTGGACTGCGGTGAGTATCCTGGCAGAATCTGCATCGACTGGTTGCTTCCCCCCCCATGGTTAGGGTTGGCCACGGTGACAGTGTGAATCTGCTCAATATTGGTTGGAGGGAAAGATACAGCTAAGCCATGTACAAACTGAACAAGTTTAAAAAGAGGTACAGTGTCCTCCAACAGCGGGTCCATGACATTGTAAAGCTTGGGGTATGGCTTCATCGCAGAGGACATTGCAATGCATACATCAGCTTCAGCTAGAATCCCAGCCCCAATCAACTCATGTGCTTCTGCCATAGATTGCTCAGTGAATACGGTGAGAGTCTCATTTCACTGAAACCAGATGGTCAAGAACTCAGCTTTCCGCTGTGAAATCTTTGCAGTTCCACTGAACAACCGCAGCACCATCTCCTTGACTTCATGGTATGTAGCGGAATTATCTGGAAGGTAACAAACAACTTGATCAGCACTTCCAACATCCAAGGTGGAGATCAACAGTTTCTCCCTTTGCCAGTATAAGGCTCCTTCAGTTGCAAACTCAGATCATTGGAAGAACTCATGAATATTGCCTTCACGATTAAATGGCAGCAGCTTATCACTGCAGACTACCTGGAGCAGCTCATCTTGTCTTTTGAATAAAGTGTCCAATGCAAGTTTCAACTCCTCATATGCAATGGCCCCATTGTGTTGTGCAGATTTCTTATCAAAGCAACCTAGATGTGACATAGCAGGCAACTAATTTTTTGTCATTTTATAACTGATCAATGGGCCCCCTGTAGTGAGCACCACTGTTGTAAATTGGCGGAACCCAGGAGATATACCGTAAGGGGTTTGCACAGGGTTTAGCTTACTGAGCAATAGGACCAATAACATGATGATTGTGGCTCTTGGTAACAACAGAATAAACTTAATATACCCCCTCGGGTTGGGACCATCTAGTACTAAAAAAAGAATAAACTTAATATAATAATTATGGGGCTCTTGCTCTCTCTACAATATTTTATATAAGATAATAAACACAGCAGATCCTCGCTGTCTCACTCACTCTATCCTATTAACAACCAAACTCTCAATCGCCCATATCACTTATATACAGCAGCTTTAGATGATACCACTCTCATAGCTTGGACTATTTGGTTCCACTGATTCTCCTCATTTTGGCTTCTTATTCTTTAGTTCTCTATAGCCTGAATTTTAGGCGATTTAATGCATATTTATTGAATGTTGACATCACCCAATTGCCTTATTTTGAGGCAATCCAATTATAAATCCGTTATATCCCAATATTGCTTCATCTTGAGGCACTTGAATAATTGTAACTAATCTCATTTTGGCAGATTCTTCCCAAATGCCCTAACTGTCCCAAGATTATTGTCCATTCACATCAGAATTGTGACAAGGATTATATTATCTGGGTGAGAGGGTTTTGTCAAAATCAAAGTTATAAAATTCAGCAAAATAAAAATTCATCTATATCTCATCACCAGATTCATCATCCTTATTTATGACAATTTTATCTGATTCATCAATATCATCCAATAGGTCCTAAGGTTTTTGGTTTATGAGAATAGTGGATGTAGAATATGGGTGGGTTATAGTAGTCAAATAGTTTTCTTGAGTGTAAATGGTGGTCAAAGCCTGACTCTTATTGGTCAGTTTGTGCCCAGGGTGATGAATGTGGTTGGAGTTTTAGTGGTAGCTGACTTCCCATAATGGCTTAATATACAAGAATATTGGATGAGAGGGGGCAAGAAAATACCCTATTCAGTCATCTTTAAAATGGGTCAAAATTATGACTAGTGAATTGGTATAGGGTAAGACCATTTAAATTGGTCAAACTTAAAACAAATGGGATAATTCTGTCAATTGCTAATGACACAACCCCAAAAGAAATACTCCAGTGCTACAGCAATGCAAGCATATAGGAGGATTTGTTGGGCAATGGTAGAGTGATTTGGTATGATGGTGAAAGTGGCTCAAGGGGCAGCCAGGTGCTCTGCACCATAAGGAACAGTGAAGACAAGGTTAAGCTGAGTGCCATAAGCCAAAAGCCCTGAAATCAACTCATCATATAAAATTTAGGGTAGAAGATATAAAAGGAGGTTGGCAAATGATACCACCTCTGTGGTATCATTAGGCAGATGAGTTCAAATAGTGAGGGAAAGAATTTTTTTGTAAATTAAAGGAGTCAACGCTGCTGCTACAATATCCTCCTCTGTTTGAAATCATATATCAAAATAGCCCTTAAAAGGGTGGAAATTGATAAAGCCAGTCAGTGCAAAGGCAACCGTGGTGAGCTCAATTATTGCTTTATCAGCATATGGGAATAAATACCCATAGTTGACATGGAGGCAAAATTGGATAGTAGATCTGGGTAGGGCAAGAGGATGGGGGTGGGTCAGGTGGATGCATGCAAGGTGAAGTGCTAAGTCCTGTAGAGTGACAAATTAGCCAGTAGAGTTTGGCAGACTTTTTGAGCCATCTGAATTTTTTCCCTGAAGGGCAAAAATACTGAAAAGTAGATCATCACTGCCTCACACTGGAGCAACAGGTGGCAGATCTGAGTACATCAATTGGGAAACAGATATATCTAGACAGCAGTAGATAATTTAACCTCTTTTTAAAATTTGCTCAAAAGAGAGATCATGCAGAAACAAAAGTTTAAACTTTTTTCTTAATATTATTTCTTTCTAAAAAATTAATTTTGATACAGAGTATAGTAAAAGAAGGTGGGTTGGTTGCCATGTGGGGTGATTCCTGCTACTGCTAAATCTTTTTTATAAAAATAAACAAATAACTAACTATTGTTAAGTACAATATTGAGCCTATAAATTTAAACAATTTATTAACTATTTAGCAAACCCATTTACCACTAAATAGATCAAAAACTATTATTTACACCGGTCCCAATAATGTAATCATTTCATGACATCACATATGGATTTTGTTCCAGGATTGCTTACTTTTTTTACCAAATTTTCAGCTAAATTTCAACTATCTATTTAATTTAATTAATTAGCATTGCCCTAAAATATTCCTCAGGCAACGCTGGGGGTCCTAGCTTGTAATTAAATGTAGCTACAAATTTAGTATACCTGTGTATAGTTTAGTAATTTTGTAACCTGCATTTGTATAACAAGTTGCATGCATGGACAAATCTATGATGAGCTTATCGGGATCATAGGGTAGCAACTCAAATGGGTTTAGCATAGCTCTCATCTGGGAGACCTTTTATAGCTAACTTTGGTTGATGTTCAGCACCAATAATTTTGAGTTAATTTTTGCATTTAACTAAAGTTTAGCCTCCCACTCTAAATTTTTTTTAATTTAAGAAGCATATTTATAATTGAATTAGCTCCACCTGAGTAATTGGCAGTACGTTGAGTTCCTTGGTTACTTTATAACCAAAATGTTTAATCATAATCTGATAGATGTTATAAAAATTTAACTCATTTGTAGCTTATGGACTGAAAACATATAATTAGTTTATAACACACTAGCAGAGTTACCCGGCGGCGCTCAGGTTTAATAAACAAACCATTTGAAATGATTAAATTTGAAGTTATATTATAAAAAGATAGTGGTATTACCCGGCATCGCTTAGGGTTAAAAGATAATTCAAATTAAGTATATTGGATTTTATATTATAGCATAGATAAACCACTTAGCTAAAACCATTGAACATACCAAATCTACCAATCACCAACTGCTTGATAACCCCAAACTAAACTTACCAAAATTATCAAAAAACACCAACAGCTTACCAAATCCAATTAACTTATTGAATCAACCAACCACTAAGTGCTTACTAAAATCCTAAAGCTTATTAATCAATCTAAAACCAATAACTGCTTGCCAAATCAATTGATACTATCGAATCAACTGAATACCAAACTGCTCAGCCGTAACAATATAGCGAATACCATTGAGAACATATAGGGTTTTCACTTCTTGCATATAAAACTTTATTTTACTATAAAAATAATATTTTTTAAAAATTCAGAAACCTTTGCGGGCATGCATACAACTCATCAAAGTTTCATCACAATTGAATGAATGGTATAGTAACGCATACGGGACAAACATACAAACATTCATCTTTATATATAACGCATAAGAGAAACTGGTTCTCACTCAACAAAAAACTCTACATTAAATGTAATTAAAAAAGGCAAAGCGTTGCTAGAAATAAAAGTATTTATTGAAATCATCTGTACCGGAATTGATATACTGTTAACTATGCAAACATATCATCATCTGAAGCACCTGCATTTGAAGGAAGCGGGACACCATCAATATCATCGTAGTTATCTTCAAGTGGAGTACCATCAACATCATTATAGTCATCAGGAGCAGCACAAGGCGCTCCGTCAACATCATCATCCTCTAAAGGGTTGGGTTGGCTTTGAAGCGAGCTTGAACCAGCATCATTTGGCGGTTCAGTGGAACCATATTGAAATAAGTTTTGGAGCTGGTGGAGAAAGGGTGCAGGAAATAACAATGAAGCCTCCCACACGGGGAAAATGGCAGCCACAAACCTGCGAAAAGTTTCAGCACGCAGACGCCCAGCTATGCCACAGTAGATCTTATGGACCTGCATAAAGATTGCATCCAACCGCTTCTCAAGCTCAGCTCTCAGTCGCCAAGCCTGGGAAACCATAGGAGTGATATTATGGAGGATATCGGATATGAGGTAGAGAGCAGCCAATGCAGACATAGGAGGCAAGCCTTCCTTACAAATATGCTCCTGTATAAGATCCGCAATGTCTTCAGATTCTCCAACTCTCTCTAATGCAGCAACCATAGCAAACCCAACTGATTTTCGGTCAACAGTAAGCTCTTCCAGAATAGCTTGAAACGCTTTCCGCTGTTTAGCACTTAATTTCCCCTTATGTGCAGCACCATGTTCCGTGTCTTGAGGAGCAGATGGGTAAGGTATAGAGCAAGCCCTTTTGCCAGATGGGTCCTGATTGGAGTCCTGGTTGGGTGTCGCCATTGCAGGCGGAATAAAGAAGGGACCATCGTCAAACATACGGAAGGGCTCAGTCCGCCACACATCAACGGTGTCACCCTGAAGAAGAGAATACAGTTTCCACCTATAGTAAACGTGCTCAGGGGTATCAAAATCAAATAAAAACTGAAACTTTTCGTTGCGTGCTTCCCGTTGCATGAGCAAGCCTTCAAAGGCATAACCGTAAACGCAAACCCTTTCTATGACTCTATGGATAAGCGCAAGGACACTTGGATCCTTGGGCAGCCTGACATGCACTTCAAGCCTGACTTCACTAGTTGGTTGTGGGGTTGGCTTTTTTCCAGGG
Source organism: Massospora cicadina (assembly GCA_022478985.1). Classification (NCBI taxonomy): domain Eukaryota; kingdom Fungi; phylum Entomophthoromycota; class Entomophthoromycetes; order Entomophthorales; family Entomophthoraceae; genus Massospora; species Massospora cicadina. The sequence goes on along the minus strand of JAKSZP010008138.1, from coordinate 15,508 downwards.
GGAGGCACAAACTTATATACACCGGGTTTCTGCTGGTTTGTTGATGAAATAGAAGTCCGAGCATTAAAGGGCAAGCCCGATCTGATGAGGACCGCTTTGGCATTCATATCAAAAAAGGGCTTGGGAGGTATTGGAACAGGCTTTCCCCAGCTAACCCTTATCGCATGGCCGTTGAGCTCAAAGCCATCCATTTCCTTGATAGCAGCTAGCGCCGAGGCACGATCCATAAAGCTAACAAACCCGCAGTTCCTCTGCCGTTCCTTTTCCTCCAGCGTACGCGGCCACATGATTTTAACGCTGGCAATAGGCCCGAATTTCCCAAAAGCTTGGCACAAAGCATTTTCGTCAGCATCCACACTAATGTTTCCTAAATATAAGTTTGTAGAAGTTGGATCAACATCGATAGAACCAGGAAGATCTTCAAAAGCTGCCTTTAGGGTTAAAGAAGCAGAGTCGTCAGGCAAGGCCACGCTTCCGCCCGGCAATTTGATTTGCTTGTTTTTAAGCCGTTCATCGCGTTCTTCTTGCTGCCGCTTAAGTTCAACCATTAACTCATCGAGAACTCTAGGCTTCTTCGCTGTATTAAAGCTGGAAAGCTGTGGGGTCGTGGGTTTTGCTTCCAAAGCTGGATTCGTGCTCGAGTTGAGGCTTTGCGGGCTGTAATTTTTTTCGGTAACGGTAGTCTGTGAAACAGCCGGGTTCTTTGTAAGAGCTTCAATCTCAGGCTCAGAAGGCTCTTTAACAAAAACAGCTGCAAATAAAGAATAAAGAGTGATCCGTTAAACCATGAGACAATGAAGATAAAATAATGCAAATAGAACTTAAAGTTCAAGTACATAGAAATAAGGAGTAAGACATAAGCTACTCCTTCATGGTTCTTAGCCACTTACAGCTTGGAACAAAGGACTTTCCGCGAACAAAGGGTTTTGTGGTAAAAGCAGAGGCGGTGCTCGCTCCTTGATGTGGCGCGCTATTGCTGGGCTCATCTTCAAAGGAAGCTAAAAATTCAGCGTATACCCTAGCTGCCTCTTCAGTTTCTTTCTAAATCTCTAAGTCAGATTTGAAATGATAAGAATACCTTTTTCCTTAGTTCAACTTCTTCTTTATGTTTTTGAAAAGCGTTTTTCTTAACTGGAAGAGAATTCGATGAGCTTCCCGCATCAGAACTCTGATTTGTTTAAACAGTCAAGGAACAAGAAGCATAAAAATATACCTTGTTATTAGATGGTTTCATTGATCAGGAGAGTATAATAATGTGTTCACGCGTTAGATAGTTGTTTTTAGACAGTTTAATATAACTAAAGTTTAAAGTTCAGCAAATTACGCCAATGGGTGAAGCGGTTGTTAAATACCAAGTACTGGGATTGCTTATAAAGTTTGAGTGCTCCACCGTAACTTCGAGAAGCTTCGATTAAGAAGGTAACCAAAGTACGTTATAATCGGAAGCCTTACTTAGTGTGGCTCATCAAGGTTCAGAGCTAATGTGGCATTTAATTTAATATTTAGCGTCAAGCATTGGCTGTCCGACTTGCAAAAATTTGAATGCAATATAATTTTTAATTTAAAGCTCATATAGGTTTGAGCACTTAACTTTCCATAAGCTAAATTATATTTTAAATTTTAAAATTTTATTCGAAGTGGGCCAACCTGGGGATGATACTGCACCGATGAGGGGAAGTGAAGTAAATGGGAAGAGAATAAAACCCAGAAAACCTCCATGCGCGGTGTATGATAGGCCAGGAACTCCATGGACCACCTTTGCTATTTGCTATCTCGGTTCGGGACATTGGTGTGCAACACCAACACAGTCATAATCGTCCCCTACCCAAAGTTCACTACCGGGATCGAACTCGGGGAGGCAGTGGCAGAGGGTCATACTCTACCACTGGGGTATCCTCCCCTTTCCATAAGCTAAATTATACATTTTTAACATATTTACTTTCAATGAAATTTTTGATGCGAAATAATATACGATTGTTTAAACCTTTAACGCTTTCTTTTAAGGTATTTTGACTTTTTCCATCTTCAGGATATTTGTTTACTTTGCTTCATAAATTTACCCTGTTATTTTTTGTCAGCCCAAGTTTTCAAAGTGGCATGATGTTTTTTTGTGCCGAGAGCTATTCACTTGAAGCCAACGCTATTTTTTTAGTGCGTGCATTCTAACTGTAAGCTTGCCAAAGATTTTTCAACCCAACAAAAAGGTATAATAAAGGCTGTTCAGCGGAGATTATCTGCTAAGGGTTACCAGCACACTGCACGCGGGGCTCTAAATCAAAGGGTCACTGATACCTTGCTGTATACAACATCAATCATTATTGTCTTTGTAGGGCTAACTTACGCCGCGGTTCCTCTTTATCGTTTGTTTTGCGCTGCGACTGGTATAGGCGGCACCCCAAAAGTGCACAATGGTGACTTTGATGCCAGCAAACTTAAACCGCTTGTGGAAGGAAAGAAGTACCGTATAACCTTCATTTCCCACATCTCGTCCACTTTGAATTGGAGCTTCGAACCTCAGCAGAAGGAGCTCTACGTGGTCCCTGGTGAAACCGCCCTCGCCTTTTTCACCGCTAAAAATTTGCAACAACTGGATGTGATTGGCGTCTCTACTTACAACATCATTCCCCAGCAAGCTGGCCAGTACTTCAACAAAATCCAGTGTTTCTGCTTTGAGGAGCAGAAGCTTCAGGCGGGCGAGGAGGTCGACATGCCGGTCTTTTTCTTCATCGATCCCGAAATTGTTGAAGATTATACCCTTAAAAACGTGGACACCATCTCGCTCTCCTATACCTTCTTTAAAGCGAAAAATTAGCCTTATTAAATGCCTTTACGTCCCGTTGAATTATAAGCTCTTTCTGATCTTTAATGAACCTCCTTTTTTACGCAATTAGATCCATATGGCTTTTGCCGTTGAGTTTTGGGATTGCGACAACCAATCATAAAACTTCGTTAAACAAAAAAATCATTGTTAGATGTTTTGTCTGCCAACCAACCTTGAAATTGAAGTCTGCACGAAAAGAGAATTTCCATTCAACATCCGTTAATGATTAGGCTACAGTAATAACTTTTTAACTATGCTCGAGCTAAAAATATTCTTTTGATATAATTCACATTTTTAATTGAATGTTTCGAAGCTTATGTCAAACGCTTTGATCTAAAGAATGACACATCTTAACAACGTTTCCATTATAGATAATATAAAGATTAACTTGCCATAGTGACCAAGTCAGACCATTGCTTCTTTGAAAATTGAATATAACGTCAAATTCATTCAACTTTCTACGGCCAACTTTGTCAAACATATGCAAGTCTGCTTTAAAAGATAACTAAAAGGTGGAGTATTATACTAGTCGACTCTAAAGGTTAATTATAGAAATTATATCATAATTAATTGCACATGATATAGCGTTGCTAGTGTATAAAAGAACTTTTACTTGTTAAAGATATCATGCATAACAGGTTTAGTAAATAAAAGTATATACTATTTTGTTCGAGTAGAATACTAGATTCCTGTTAACATTATATACGTTTACCACGGTAATACATCAAAGTAAAGGGTTGGTTTAGAAGTCTAATTAATGAGCATCAAATATTACTAAGTAGATTAATTTGTGTGAAAACAGCAAATCACCTTATAAATCTCTGAAGCATATAGTCAGAATAACCTAGATTCGCTATACCATAATCACTATTATCAGTTTATAAATAGATACTATTACTATTGTTAAGATCCTCTTAATAATCTCAGCCTTAAGTTAATTATTTTAGATAATCATAACTCAACAGATACTGATTGATTAAGATGATCATGGTGGCATAGAGACTGGAACCAAGTTGATTAATCCAAAATTAATTACTTAATCAACTAGAGTTCACCTTGCAGTTTCACTTGCATAGAAGACATTTTCTACCATACCTTCTAATAAAATTTTAACGATACTGTTATATAAATTATGAAATCGATAAACGCTAGTGGCACCGTGACTAGTGGATAAATTTGAGAAGTAGCTATGGTTCTATATTAAATTTTAACTACTAATTTAATTTACAAACATAATCAAAAGAAGTAAAAGCTATAGCATCTACTGATATCACCTAAGGTTTTATCTTTGGTTGAAAAAAATAAACTAAAAACTCATATAAGCTTAATTAAAATCAAAAATTATATAAAATTAAAACCCTTTATTGCTTCTAAAATTTTTCACAAATGCAACCAGAAAGGGAGAGTGTCCCTGTGGTAAAGTATGGGATTAATGACCATTGATTCCCTATTTTGATTATAACAGATGAACATAAGTGGGCCAATTATAACTTTGTTGGCAATGAGCACAAATAAATTAAAGTTGAATAGCAGATTGCAGAAGTTCTATGGAGTTTCTGGCCTATCAGAATGCTGTGCATAAAGAGTTACAAGGTTTTTCCTCCTTTACCATAAATTTAATCCCCATTTTCACTTTAATTGATACAGAATTATCCCTGTAGTAATTGGCACTTAGGCATTGATATACAACTGCACAGGTTGGACCTTTTTAATATTAAAATAAGGGGCAGCATGAAGACAGTAGCCCTGGAGTAAAATAGCAGAGTTTTTTTATCAAAGGGTTTTATATAAATAGCTAAAACTATCTAGGTGAAAGAAAGGATCACCTTTATTTATCCATTTCTATCATAATAAACTATACAGGAGAGTGCCAAGCAGTGCATACTTGTTCTGTATAATGGTAGTAATCATTGGCTTAAATTTTTGAGGATAAAACCTTTACCTATTGTTTTTATACTGGTGGGCAAGAGAGAAAGTAGAACAACGAAATTATGCGAAGGGATTCATTTTGTTATGCCATAGAGCCTCATAAATTGATAGTAAGTAATTCAGGGGATCTTGTCAGCAGGGTGGTAAGTATTTGATTTCTGAATTTATTCAGCTACATATAATATAAGCATGTAGGCAAAGAAGGTAATATACCATAACTTAATTTGATGGATTAACAGCAGCATCAAGGCAATCCATTATAACTTAATTCATCAGATTAATCTCAGAATCAAGGTCCAAGGAATCAAAACCTTAGTCTAAGATCAAATTAACATAAACTAAAAATATCAAAATGGTTGGTCAGACCAAATTTACAATATTTTCCCCGCTTGGCTAACCATTCTAGTATAGAAATAAGAAGGGGCTTGAGGGTAACTAAAAATATGAGGCCACTAGGCAAGGCAGCACATAAACATAATTGATAATCTTATGCTTCTGGATGCGCACCAGGTAAAAGTAGATATTCTCCAAGGACACCTTAATTTCTCTCTGGTGCAGATAAATAGCACCAAAGCCAGCAGTTGTATCCTTTTTGTATTTGTGGAGTTGCGGACGGATCTTACCATTCATGTCTTCAGGAATTTGTAGAGTAATTTCTGTTCCAATGAGGGCCTGCTTTCTTGGTTTAATAGTGCATTTTTGTCTAGAAGGGAAGGAAATTCCCATTAGACTTTGAAACTCTTGGGGGGAAAGTTTAAAGAGCTTCAGCCACCTGTAAGGAGAGTATCTATAACTCTCCAGTTTCCAGTGCAGTGGTGCACGGTGCACAGCATTAGTGCCAGGGAATTGGTCATAAGTACTATGGTGAGCATATCCCCGCAGAAGGTGCTGGAGTTAAGGTAACATAAGGCTAGGGTGTTCAATGCAGTATAGATTAATAGGGATTGAACATATAACAAGACTTGGGTGGACCCTGTAACAGATCAGGTGGTACCTGATCTGTACATTGCAATAGATCAGTTAGTACTCAATCCAAATAGGAAATTAATAAGAAGAAACCTGAATAAAGGGAATTCAGAGTGAGGGAAATTTGACAGTTCAAAGCTGAAACACATCTGAGTCAATATGACGTTGGACTTACAAGTGGTTCAGATGATAATTCCATGGGGAATATAATCTTTGCCTGAGATGTGTGGGATGGTTCAGGAGAGCTTAGCATAGTGAAAAGCCTATTTTATATTTGCAAATGCACTATATATTTGAGGATAGGCTGGCTTGAATAGCCAGTTGAGCCTTCTATAATAAATCCTAAAATCAATAAAGATTTGTTGGTGGAATCAAAAAATAGTATTTTATTTTAAAATACAATAATCAGATTGGAAGGCATGGGCTTCAATAGTGGGCATGGTGTGGTGTTGGCATGCCACTTGGTATCCTCCTACAGCATGTGGACAGGGATCTGAGGACATGTAGCAATGGCGAAACCTGGAGGATGGGTTTGAGGATTGGCTCTGGTGAGCTGGTCTCTAGTAGAGTCAGTAATGTGGCTCTTACTTCCTGATTTCCTTATAGGATATTGGTGCAAACTCAATTGTTACAGACCCCAAATGGAGTCCATAACCAAGCGGTGATCTGGGCTGGAGTGCAAGGGTGCCTCAGTTTGGAGGGTACCTGAGCAGCCCAGAAGTGCAGAAGATGTGATAGTTACATGTGTGTGAATAAACTGGCTAATGTTGCAAGAGACCTCCTTAAAGAGGTCTGCGCACAGATTCACCCAAGTTAACATAAAAGAAATGTAAACTAATGAAGGGTTTTATTTAGGACCAAGATGGCAAATGAGAAAGGTTGATCTTGAATAAACATATTTAAGCAATTTTGGGGGAATCATCAATTGATGGATGTGGTGCTAAGCTTAGATGCACCAATAAGCGCGATCTTCCATTAGCAGGATATTGTAACTAGTAATTGACTGAACTTGGGTTATTAATTGAAGGCAAGGCTGATCTGAGCTGAAAATTTCAAAAATTGAATGGGTTTCAAAACCCCATTTGTCAATTAACTGAATCAAACCATTTTAATTCAAAACGTAGCTTAAGCATTTTAACGCCCTGGCTGTAATGCCAGGATTTGCCTCACGCACATTCTCAAGACCAACCTGGTTATATTTGTCTAGCAGCTAGCGTTGGTTCAGGGTATGATTAAGGTCAGGGAGGCCTGCCAACTTTAACTTTTTGTCCTCCTGACGTGCAGCTTTGTCCTTGCTGCTGGTTCCCATAATTATGTCATCCTCAAGCCATGATATTATCCTCTCATTCTTTTGAGGATCCACATTCCCTCCAGGGGCTTGCGCCAGGGATAAGTTCTTGTGGGTATGGGGCTAACTACATAGCAGCAACGGTTTGCTTTGAATGATGTCCAGAAGCCTGAGAAAAACGCTATTGGAAAACTTCAATCAGATTTTGGGCATGTGCACAGTTGCATGCTCATACCCAACTGTTTTCCGCTGAATCATATACTTTTCAGGATAACAGGTACTCAAGCCTTATTTTTACTTGGCAGGAGGCTACTATCTCCTCTACTTCCCACTCTGGAACCCCATTCACGAGATTTGCCTCTGGGGTCTCTGGTAGGGGCCCTCAAAAACATCAGCTTGATTTCATGAAAGACTGAAAAGATCCAAAATGAAGGAGAAGATCCAACTGGTATGAGGCATGGCCCACCTTTCTGACAACAAGATAAGAGCCAATCTTATTTGGTCCCAGATTTTTAAATGGCTGCTTGATAGGGATGTTTTGGGCATCAATCATCACGAGAACCCCTTCTTTGTACACTGGACCCACCCATCTCTTTCCATCAGTGTTCTCTTAAACCTACATTGCCTCCTCCAAACTTATGGAGACCCCCTGGTGTACTTTCTTGATAATCTTAGCAAAGTCCACCACTGCTTCAACTTTTGATCCACAACTAGGCTTCATATTGGAGATGGGGTTAAACCCATGGTTGACAAAAATTGTGAACAATTGATAAGACGCATGTAGAATGTTGTTGTAGCTAAACTGGGCCACGGGAAGGTGAGAAACCCAATCTGAATGATCTGCAGCAGTGTAACACCACAAGAACTGTTCCAAAAACTGGTTCACTTGTTCAGTCTGCTCATCTGATTAGGGATGATAGGCAGTTGAATGGCAGGGGCAAACCTGAAGAGTCTTACACAACTCTTCCCAAAAGACAGAGGAAAACTGTGTGTAACAGTCAGAAATGTCTCAGTTTCTAATTGTTATCTTACCCTAGGTTAAACACAATTGATGCCAAATGTCTAGTGTGAGCTTGCTTTTTGAGGTAGTAAAACTTGGAATTAGTGAAATTTAAAGTGAGACAAAGACAAAATAAGGATGTGAGGTTGCAAACCACAGAATTAACTTATATTATTATTATCAAATAAAAAGTCATGAACAAACAGGATCCCAATAATCTGATGCCATGAACACACCAAGTTAAAGACAGGATTTTTGAGGGAGATCAAGCCCCAGAATCCCAAGTTTTTGTTAATGTGACAAAAACTTGTTGTGCGCGGAGCATCAGATAAGATAAGGTAAGGGTGGCCCCTAGGCCACCAGAGAAACCCACGTGAGTGTGGGAAATCAAAAGGGAGAGAGAATTCTGAAATTTTTCAGGATTGCATGGGCTTGACCTTAAAGGTCGCCCTTCTGAGGCCTCGCTTTTGCTAATTGTTTCTTGGGGGACCCTATGAAGAGCAAACATATGAGTGACGAATTACCTACCTATCTCAGCTACGGTTTGTTGTGAGGAAGTAAGGAATAAAGTAGGCGAACTTTGTAAAACAGTTAACCACTACCATGATGGCATTGTAGCCATCATATACAGGCAATTCCACAATAAAATCCACTGATAAACAATTCCAAGGACCTTCAGCCTTTTTAAATTGGTACCTACAAACCCACTAGTGGAAACTTGGTTTCATTTGGTTGCATATCAGGCACTCCTTAAATAAATTAGCAACCTGTGCAGCTAACTTCTTTCAATTGTAAGCGAGGCAAATTAGCTCCAGATTCTTTGCCTCCCAGGATGACAATGGTGATTCCGTCATGATGGTCCTGGATGATTTTCAGGCTAAGTAATTTGGTGAGAACCCATAAACACCCCTGAAACCACGCCATCTCATCCTTTACGTGGTGACCCCTGGTAATGTCCTCCTGTTTTAATGCGCTATTAGCAAGGACCATAGTATATTAAGCCAACAAAGACTGTGAAAATACTACCTTTATGAACATACTGTATTCATCCACATTTTCCAAAAGAGCAAGAGTTGGCCCATAAGCTAAGGAAGAGGGAAGTTGAGACACAATATTACTTGGTGAACTTATCAACTGGGTATTATGCACCTCTACCTCCTTAGAATTGGAAGCTAGTGCAGGGTTGCAGCTAAAAGCATCCGCCAAACCATTTTCCTTACCTTTAGTAAACATATAGGAAAACACAAATTGGGCCAAGGTCTCATGCCAGCGAGTTTTCTGTGGGGTCAAGGCATGAGGTGCGCGGTAGTACAGTAAGGCACGGTGATCTTTACATACATGGAAGGGTTGGGATGAGCAATGAAAGTGATGACGCCAATAAGTCAGCGCCTCAACCACTGCTGATAACTCTTTATCATATATATGGCATAATTTAACTCTGGCAAAGACATTTACCTGGAAAAATATCACAACAGATACTCTATTCCATCTTCTCCTAATTGTAATAAGGCAGCCGCTTTGGCAAAGTTGGAGGCATCAGTAGAAACAATGAATCCTTTTTGGGAACTACATGGCGAAGGATGGACGTGGACAACAGGGTGCGCTTTACTGCTTAAAAGGCACCCTGAAAAATGGGGGATTATTGGAGCACTTTAGCCCCACTCACCTCATACAGGGGCGCCACTACTTCAGAAAGATTGGGAGAGAATTTCTTAAGGAACGTACACGTCAACAAAAACTCCTCAATTCCTTGACTGAAGTTGAGGTAGGCCACTCACAAATCTCCTTACCCTTGTCTGGAGTTATCATATGTCTTTGGTCAAACATGAAGTTGCCCAGAAAGGTGACCTGGGACTAGAAGAATTCACATTTAGTGATCTTCAGCGTAAGGTTGACTACCTTTAACCTCCACTACTTGCTGAAGGTGTACTGCATGTGACTCATGATCAGGGGAAACACCATAATAAATCCATGTAGGCAACCGCAATACCCCCAGCAGGTCCCCAAAGCTGCATCAATATGGCGTTGAAAGTTAGCAGGTGCATCCTTAAGCCCAAAGGGTAAAACCCCAAAATTGGAAAATTCATTCTCTGGTGTAGAATGCGGTTAGCCACTCATGGACCTACTTGATCCAGATCTGATTCTACTTGTTTAAGAAATCCAGTTTAGAGAGAAGACCTTCGCCTTCTCCACATAGCATATAATATGTGAGTCCAAGGGGATGGGATGTAAATCTGGTAAAGTGACATTGTCTAGGTTCCCATAATCTACGCATGGGCATAAAGTACCAACAACTTTATCCACGAAGAGAAGTGGGGAGCATACTGGGGAGGTACGCTGAAAAATCGCGCCTTTGACTAACTGCTTCTTAACCCACACAACTAATACCACTTCCTCCTGTACGGTCAAAGGGTAAATCAGTGAAGATATATCACCAGATCAACGGTGATCTTGAACCTCACAATCAAACTCTGAATGTGCAAGTAGTACATTGGCTGAAGCCGCATCAAACAAAGAGTTCAGCCCCTATAAACAGGAAGGTAAGGGTACCTCCAGTGAGGGCTTCAACAATGGAGCGATATTGAGAGTGTGGATTTTGGGCCAGTGGGGCAGATCGCCCTGAGAATTAGTCTTAGACAAAGGGACAAAAAATATATGACCATTCATTAATGTTAAGGACAAGATGTTCGCATCAAGTTGGTACTAACGTCAAACTTTCGCCACCACTCTACTCCTAAAATAGTGGAGTACAGAAGGTTTTTGATTGCTTGGAAATGGTATTTTAAAAAATACTTTCCCACTTGATAATCCACTAACTCTAGTACCTTCAGGGTGGGAGTACCTTGAGAAGCCCCTCCCCTAACCATACCACCTGGAATGTAATTCAACACAAGATAGTTAGCTAGGTCTTGGTTAATAAAGTTCTCAGAGGCTCCAGTATCCACCAAAAAAGTAGTGCTGATTTTCCCTAAAGGGGATGAAAGGGTAGCAGTCAACAAAAAATATCCAGAATGGTCTTTATTCATAGCGAACACCGCTAATACTTCACCATGAAAATTTTCTTCAGGCATAAGCATGCCCCCAGGGTATGTTTTGGCATTATAAAATGGAGAGGGATAGTTGGCCACTCTTATTACTGAGGTCATATATACCACCATATCTTCAGCTGTTGCATAAATGTCTTTATATTGTAAAAGCAACTCCTTCTCCACCTCCTAGGTTCTTCGGATCATGGTAGTGGTCAAGAGCGGATTCTCTGGGGTGATTTAGTATACTGAAATGGGTTCCAAATAAGAGCCATAAGAAGATAATTATCATGTTTTTTAAAAAAACCAGCATTATAAAACGCGTTTTGGGCTACAAACGACATTATACACATTTTGGCGATGGGTTATGCACCGTTATACAAGGCCATCACCACCAGGCCCTTTGTTGATGATCCTGCCTGCACCATCCAAACGTGGTGCCGAGGAAAAAACATTTTTATTGTATCAATTTTGTTAAATTTGGTGGAAAGTCAAGTAATATGACTCTCAGATTGCAAAGCATCTATATCCACCAGGTACAAGCAAGAAGGGTGGTACTTTCCAGTTGGGGGTAGCAAGAATAATGCCAAGATGCTCTAACCATCAGCAAAATATGAAAATTGTGGTGATCCCCACAGTGACCATGACCAACAGCTGGTGCACCCAATTCTCACTTTGCAAAAGTCCTACACAGATAATGTTTGTGCACATAAAATAAAAAGGTTGGTCGTCTAATGTGAAGAGAGTGCCTATAACACTCCAGTTCCCACGAGGTGGTGCATGGTGCACAGCCCCAACGCCAGGGAACTAGTTTTCAGTACTAAGGTAACTATAGCTCTGCAGAGAGTGCTGGAGCTAAAGTAACATAAGGCGAGGGTGTTTATTACGATATAAATCAATAGTTATTGAACAAACAACAAGACTTGGTTGGACCCCCAAAGTGAAGTCCATATTCAAGTAGGAATCTGGATTGGAGTGCAAGGGTGCCTCATTTTGGAGGGAACCAGGGCGTCCCAGGCGGTTCATCAGATGTGTTTTACATTTGTGCAAATAAAACAGTTAACTTTGCAAGAGACCTCCTCAAAGAGATCCATGCACAGGTTCACCCAAGTTAAAATAAAAAAATGTAAACTAATGAAGTGTTTTTATTACAGGAAGATGACCAATGAGAAAGGTTGTCCTTGAGTAAACATATTTAAGCAATTTGGGGGAATCATTGATTGATGGAAGTGGTGCTAAGCTTAACTGCACCAATAAGCGCACTCTTCCATTGGACAGGGTACTGTAACTAGTAATTAACCAAACTCAGTTTATCAATTGAAGGCAAGCTGACCTGAACCGGAAATAAGAAAATTGAATGGGTTTCAAAACTTGTTTGCCAATCAACTTAATTGAACCGTCATAATTTAAAATGTAGCTTGAACATTTTAACGCCTGGGCTGTAATGACAGGACGTGCCTCACGCACATTCTCAAGACCAACCTGGTCATATTTGTCTAGTAGCTAGCGTTGGTCCAGGGTATGATTAAGGTCAGGGAGGCCTGCCAACTTTATCTTTTTTCCTCCTGACGTGCAGCTTTGTCCTAGCTGTTAGTTCCATTAATTATGTCATCCTCAAGCCATGACACCACCCTTATAATATATAATGGGAATAAATCCCTCTTTAGACTTACCGTTTTTAGTTAAAGAGATGGCAATTTGGACTTAAGCTGAGCAACAGTTTCAGCTCTTGCTGTTCTGAAAGATGCATAGACTCAGTCTGCACATTATCTTCTCAGCTATAATTCACATTTGGCAAGAGATCAGTTATTGTTTCATCTAATGACAAATTATACTCTCAATGAAACCATTTGGCTTCTCAATAACTGTGCTCACCAGGACAGGTTCAGCTTCTTCAGAATCCTAGGTATCTGAAAGGGTAATATATTGTCCACATATCTCTAACGTATTGTCCAAAAAATGGCTTTCTGCCATATTTCTTGATAAAAAAAGGCACCAATAAGCAACTCATAATTGGCATGCGGTAAAAAAATAGGTGAGAAGACAAGCTCTAAAAGCCAAAATCCACGTCAAGGAGTTTTTCACTCCTAATGAAGTTGTAGCATTAGGGCCTACAGTGCCATATTCTTTGCAGTGGTCAATATTGGGTTCAATCTCCAAGTATCAATATTTTTGAAGAAACTATATTGATAGGGGCTCTGCTATCCACGATCGCCCAAACTGGCATTTTGTACATACTAAGATCAATGTAATGGCCCTCAGTGTGATTATCAGGGCCAGTGAGAGTTTGAATGTCAATTCTAGTACTAAAAAAAGAGAGTGTGAATGTCAAGATTATCTGCTTGCTCAAGTAATTAAATACAACATTTTTCACCTCAAGCCGCAGAGCCATAACATTCTTATTTCTTATCTTTAGGGGACGTTTCCCCAACGAGGGTACATTCTATTGAATTTTATTTTATTTGGGATTTTCAATTTTATTAGAATATGTATTATATCCTAGTTCTACTTCACCTAAGCTTTTCCCAACTTCTTCTTGGGGTAGCGATCAATAAATGAATACTATACTCTTCCTTGAAAAGCTTGGTATAAGGAGTGTTGAAAGAAATGGCGCAGTGCTGGAGGTAGTTTACCATTTCAAGGATAGTATATCTGAATTAATAATGAGTAGTATGGTCCAATACAATTAGAGAAGAGGCTCACAGGCATGTTAAAAAGCAAACTGAGCGTCATAATGACTCAGGACTTTGACCACATGTAACATTTGAACTTCATAGTAAAATTGATCTGCAAAGGCTAAAAATTCCTTGCAAACTTTAAAGTTAACGCATAGGAAGGCGGTTTTCCATCCTTTTATCCGTTATGATCCACCAAACTCATCAAAATACTATTCTTGGCATTGTTTATGGCATTCCAACTTCAGTTATCTTTGGCAATACTAACTCTTGCTATAGGATCCAGTAAATTTATCATGGTAGCCAGTATAGCACGTTTATTATTGTTTCACATCATGATCTCAAGTAAATGTACTAAGGTATGGATATTTACATGCCTATAAAGCTTGTGCAAGTGACATGGTTAACTGAGGGAGAAGGTGCTGACGCAATTTGAGTGTCTGGGTTAAGGGAGTGGCGGCCGTTGCAGTAAGGCTGGCAGTAGCATCTGAGAAAGGTACAGCAATTTGTACTTTGGGACCATAGCCCCAACTTCATCCATAGAATTATCAAAATTAGAAGCTGATAAATCAGCTTGGCAATGCACTTATCTACGTTTACAAGTGGCGCACTTAAAATCCTGGTAGAGTTGCTATACTACGCTAGTAAAGTGTTGCCATTTCTTTAATTTTTTTTTGTTCAGCCTTGTCCTGCGTCTGAATAGACCAACTCAATTGAGAATTATGATCTTTAATTTCTGTACATGAGATTGGACCAGGTGGCATAAAAACTCAACTCTTGATAGATTTTGGTAATAGCCGGAACTGCTTCTTCTGCTGGCTCATTTTGAAATAACGCTTTGTCCAATTTGGCTGTGAGACTAGTACTTGATGGACTTTCCTTATAATTGGGTTCATCATAAGGAATATATGGCAGGTTGTCCAAACAGTCATAACTTGAGTATTTAATTTGAGGTTTTGTTTTAAAAGAATACAGTGTACCAAAAGTGGCCCCTGTAGTGAGCATTAAATGTTGTAATTGGCGCTTAGGCATCAATATACACCTACACAGGTTGGAACTTTCTAAATAAAAAAGGGGACTAAATGAAGATAGTAGCCCAGCAATAAAACAGCAAAAATTCTATCTTCAAACGTTTTTATTTAAACAGCTAAAACTAGCTAGTTTAAAGAAAAAATCCCATTCATTTTCCATTTCCATTATAATAAACTATACATGTGATTACAGAAAAGCATAGTTGTTCTGTAAAATGGTAATCATTGTCTTGATCCTTATGGATAAAACTTTTACCTATTGTTTTTACACCGCGGGGCAAAAGAGAAAATAGAATAATAAATTAATAAAGGGTGATTTTATTTATGATGCCATTAAGCCTCACAATTAAATAGTAAGCAATTAGGGGATATTGCCAGTGGGAGGTAAAAATTTAATTGCTGGTGACTATTTAGCTGCATATAAAAATGTAGGCGCAAAGCAAAGGGAATCCATTGTAACTTAATTTGTTGGATTAACAGCAGCATCAAGGCAATCCGCTGTGAATGAATTAAAAGATTATTCTCATCGCCATTGCTAAGGACAAAACCTTAGTTTAAAAGAAAATTAACTTAAACTAAAAATATTGGAATGGTTGGTCAGAATAAATTGCAACAATCCTCAGGTTGGACCAAATTAAATAAATATTTTCTTGATTTATTATCTTTAAATCTTACTACTATAATATAATTTTACTAGATTAATAACTATAATAAATAATAAAAATTAACAGATCAAGAAAAGAAAGGTGGAAGATAATATTGTATTAAGTAT